>OZ004708.1:124219653-124502455 GCA_963924515.1 Vespertilio murinus
TACCTAAGGAAAAACTCCTGTTCAGAGGTAGGTGAGGAAACAAGGCAAACTATGTTAAGTAAAATGCCCTCCTGTCTTTGCCTTAATGAGATGCATTTGCTGATCCAAAAGAGATAATCATTTTTCTCAATTCAAAAACTCAGAGAAATCTACAGTCAGGTTTATTTTAGGCCAAAGGAAGAGAGCAAAGAAAAACCAATGACCCAGGGATAGCTCACTCCCTCTGGCCTTCAGTACAACAGAAAGACCATGGGTCTTTTATAGCTAAAAGCCTCATGATTCCAGTCCTGGCACTTGCTGGCCATAAAGTGTTCAAGATTTGAGCCTCCTCTGGGCTTCAGTTTCCTCACCTGTAAAATAGGGTAGTACTCCCAAATTCAAAAGACCACTGTGAGGATAAAATACGTGTGAAAGTGCATATGCATAACACTGCTCAGTCCCTGACCATACAATCTTTGCATAGCACATAGCCAAAAATCTTTGGAATGCCACACATTCATTGTTTTGCTTAAGATTCATATTCATAATTGTATTGTGCTGAGTCTAATATTAAAATTAGATAGAATTCCCCTGCCCATACCACAACTAACAAAACACAGGTGTTGGGCAGCAGGGGAAAACCAAGATGGAATTTAAGTTTCAATTTTCAAATCTATGTTCATTGAACAACACAGAGCTTACTGGATAACAATCTCCCTGGATCCTCTCACTCAAATGGCATTCCTCTCAAGTGGGCAACTCATCCTATCCCCAGAACATATTTAGGTAAAGAGGAAATGGCTATAGATTAAGCTATACAAGCCCAATCAACATAGACATCCCAGAATTTAAACTTAACTGGGAAACTGAGGCTCAACAGACCCGTCAGGCATAATGGGGTAATGTGATGATATAATTTTATCTGTCAACTTGGGTAGGCTATGGTATCCAATTGTTTGGTTAAACACTGATCTAGATGTTGCTGGGAAGTTGTTTTATGGGTTGTTGTTGTTTAGATATAATTAACATTCAAATCCAAAGGCTCTGAATAAAGCAAACAGTCCTCCATAATGTGCATGGGCCTATTCCAATCAGGTGAAGGCCTTACATGAAAAGAGGATCTCCAAGGAAGAGGAATTCTGTCACCAGGCTGATTCAAAGCTGCAACTGGACGCTTTTTCTAAACCACGTACTCCCTAAATTGCCCCTCATCTGTTGGCCACAGAAACGAAATACCCTCCTTATAACTCTACGGTATGAGGTTTTCTTGGGGGGAGGGGGGGTGGCAAGACAAAACAGGTTCTGGCTCCCATGGAGTTTGCATACTACAGTGCGAGACAAACAATCACACAAGATAATTTCTGTGTGCTAAGAACAATACCAAAAAAAAAAAAAAGCAGACCAACAAAACACGGTTATGGGATGGCATCTGGAAGAGGAAAAGCATTCTGTACGCGGGAGCGGCCAGTCGCCTCAGCACCAAGCACGGGGTCCTGGGGCCCTAAGTGAGTCCCATAGGGGAGCGGAGCAGAGGGGTGCCTTGGTAAGCGTCTAGAAAGACCTTTAGAATGGCTATTCGAGACTGGTCCCTAACCGACTTCATGCAAGCAGTGGGTGGGTTAGGCGAATAGGTCTGGCCCTGGGGTGAGGGACGGAGCGGAGGGAGCCACTCCTACAGGTAGGCCACCTCCAGCCCAAGCAGAAGCAGCCACCGAGAGGCGCGGGCGGGGGAGGGAGTCCCACATCCTCTCACACTTTCCCGGGCGATCGACCAGGCCTCGCCTCCTCCGGCCCGCGAGGTTCTAGGCGACGGCAGACCCGGAGGTCAGCGTGGCCATCCTGAAAGCGAGTCCCCGAAGCCGGGATCCGCGATCTGGAGCCGGGCTCATTCAATCACATCCCCGGGCCTCCTCCGGGCCCTGGACTCACCCTCCTTCACGCTGCTTCTTCCTTTCCTCCCCCCCCCCCACCCCCCCTTTTCCTGCTCGGAGCGGGGGGGACCCGGCGGGGAGCGGGTGTTCGCAGGGCCGGTGCATTGGCGTGGGAGGGAGGGAGGGAGGGAGGAGGGAGCCGGCGGAGGGAGCGGCGGCGGCGGGAGCGGCGGCGGCGGCGGCGGGCGCGAGGCGGCTGCGCGCGGCTGGAGGCCCGGAGACCCGGATCGCGGCCGGAGGTGGGGGCCGCGGGAGAGGCGGGAGCGGCGCGGGAGCGCCGAGGCCGCGGAAAGAGGAAGATGCTCAAACGTTTTAAAACCGAAAATAAAAATTAAAAAAAAAAAAACCGCCGGGTTGAAATGACCGCCAACGCGGGGAGCGGAGAGGGACAGGGCGCACCCCTTCCCCCCCGGCAGGGACCCCGCTCTGCCTACCTGGTCCGGAGCCCGGCCTGCGGCTCTGGCACCGCCGGCGCCACGCAGGGGTAGCGGCGATGGCAGCGAGCAGCGGTTTCCTCTCCCACATCTCGAGCTGGGGTGATAGCGCCATTTCTTTCAAAACTGACATCTGGCCTCCTGAATGGTGGGGAGAGCCGTGACGTGATCTTGCTTTCCTTTTTTCTTTCTTTTTCTCTTTTGAAATAATCCGGGTTTGGAGACAGGGAGGACCCTCGGCGAGGGGCGCGAGGAACGCGGCGGGAGAGAAGCCCGGGAGCCCCGGCGCGGCCGCCGCGGAAGCGCCGGGCGGTTCCTGGTCGCCTGTCAGGTGACGGGCGTGGAGGAGGGGGGGGCGCCGGGGAAGCGCCAGCCTTCAGGACCGGGAGCTGTCACCGCGCGGGGCGCCGCGGCCGGCCGCGGGGGGCGGGCGGGGGGCGGGAGGGGGCGCCGATGGGCGGGAAAGAGGCCGCGGGGGGGGGGGGGCCGGGGAGGGGAGCGGGCCGCCGGGCTCCCGCCGTGGGCGCGCACCGCTCTCGGCCCGCCTTCCCCGCGCCCGCCCGCCGGGTGCGAGCGGTCCCGGGCTCGCGGGGAGAGAGAGGCTCGGGCCGAGCCGACGCGCGCCGGTGACGGCGACGCGGGCGCGCGCCTTAGGGGCGGCGATGGGCCCCTCGGCGGGCGGGCGGGCGGCGCGTGGGTCTCCGGGGCAAGTAGGGGGACGGGCGCAGAGCGGCCTCGGCTCCGATCCCGAAAGGCGGCGCAGCGCCGGCGCAGCTCGGGCCGCCGCCAGAAGATGGTGCGCACCTATCTGGTCACCGTGCGGTTTCGGGGCGCGCGCGAGAGGGCTTTCGTGGTGGCCTTGCTGCGGCCCGCGGGCGAGTGCGCAGCGCCGGGCTGGCGGGAAGCCGTGGCCCTCGTGCTGAGGCTGGTGAGGAACCAGCGCCGAGCCCGGCAGCCGCAGCCTAGAAGACCAGGTAGGACAGGCCTCCCTCAGCCCCCGCACACCCATCCGCGGCGGCGGGCGGCCGATCCCGCCGGGTGGGAGGGGAGGCAGGTAGCGATCGCCTCCCCGGGGAGTGGAGGCGCAAGGCGATCTCTCTCTCCACACGGGTTACACTCACTTAGAGGGGAGCTTCTTTCCGTATTTTGAGCTATTGAGCTCAGAACCCTTTCCTGAGTCTCCCACTTCAGAAGTCGCCCTGGGTGCCCTGGGTGGGACAGTCAGTGCACGCGCGCACACACATGCACACACACACACACACACACACACACACTCCAGGTGTGTTTCCAGGGCACCCTGTGACCCCATGCGGTCCTGGAGTGCAGTATTACTAACGGTCTCACAGTTTCGGGGAGGCCGCCTTTTCCTCCATAGCCCCCCTGCTGGGTCAGCCGTCCCTCCTTCCAGCACCCGCCTGCAGTCTGACTTCCTGAAGTGCTAACAGTCACCTAAGGATTAGTCACTGCCAAGTGGAGATTTTATTAAAATGGGCTTTTTAGCTAGTGGCAGGTTTTTCCACGAAAAGGGAATTCAAATGTCTCCGGACAGTGGCCGAGTGTGTAGAAGACAGTGGTACATCCAGGGAGTCAAAACCAATTTTATTTTAACCTTCTCAAGCCTACTTGAAAATTGAGGCCTACTTCTTGAAAAACAGACTCACTCCTAAGGTAGTGTGTCTTCATATTAGATAAATCTTGATACCGTCGGTGTAATTTCCTATGGCCCCCAAAAAATGGAAAATATATATGTAGCTACAATATGCAGTAACCTATTAACACGTGGGCAATACATCAACAAATAATTTAATGAGGTTTCATTTTTGTGACCATCTTTGTTGCATCATTTCCTCTGGAATATGTTTTGAAAAACTGCAAAGGCCTGCAGATGGGTAATTAGTTTTTATTGTAACGTTAAATGGCTTTTTGACATGCAAATATAAGTTGTTAAAACTTTCAATGTTTAATTAGATGTTTCCATTTCTTTTGGCCAAAGTTTACAAACAATTTGTAAGGTAAATCACATTTTCTTTTTCACATTATTATGATAATTCAGTTTTTAAAGAATCGTAGCAGGAGTTTACAAAGAATTTCATAGGGCAATCCTGTTGGTTTTTTTTCTTAATGGTGCTTTATTCTTAGCAGCAAATGTTTAGCCACTATATGTTTTTTAGTATCAGAGTTAATTACTTTATATTACTCTCTATATAAAGCTATTTTATTTAAATTATTTTGTACAAAAAATACAGTAACAGAGTAGAAAATTTTAATCTATGTAAATACTGTAATTATGTGTCTTCTAGTTTAGGAATACACAATATGAGATTGTGATGACTAAGTTGTAGAAAATATTTTATAGTATGTTTTATAAAATGTTAAAAACAAAAATGACATGTTCATTCAAAGAAGCAGTTTATTTTTATTTAGGTATAATTCAATTTTCAGGAATGATGTGCAAGGTTATTTTAATATGCATTGACCACATGAAAAGCCCAATTTTCAGCAAATATCTGAAAACAGAACACATGACTTTGGTAAAATAGAATGTCTTGAAAATGTGTGCAATTCTCCAACTTCATATGAGAAATTATACACATAAATAAGCATCTGGAATTATTAATTATAAATGGCAAGTAATTACATATTGGATAATTATGTTGATGTTTATACAATCTTTGAGAGCCACATTGCCAAAAAAATAACTTGTATGACTTAATGCAAATATGCAGGTGTTATTTTAACATATTTTTAGTTTCTGGAATTCTTTTTACTATGACTTTTTATTTTTATTATTGGAAATGTATAAAATAAAATCCCACATTACTAGTTTTTTATCATACATGTCTGGTGAATTACATTATTTGATTTGTTACTTCTGCATTGGTGTGTTTACAAAATAATATTTTTATGAGACTAAATATCTATTTGATGACTACCACTTGGGAACTCTTAAGAGTTTTAGTGTTTTCTCAAGGTAATCACTGTATAGTTAGCATAAACCATCATTTACAATGTGTATGTGACCCTCCCTCACCCCTTGCATTAGTTCTAAGGACAATGATCCTTCCAGGAACAAGACTTGATATTAATTTAGTTCTTTAAGGATCCCTGAATTTAAAAAATTCATTTGTCTTCTAAGATAACAATGATACAGCCTATGGCTACCTGTGTCCAGAATGTTTTACAGGTCTGCTGATTACATGTTAGTTCATCACTACTATCATGGTAAAATTAAGCTAAACAATTTTCCCATGTGAATATTTATTCACATGGGAAATTGATCCACATCATCTCAAAAATTGATCCACATCATCTCAAAAATTCTCTCTCTCTCTCTCTCTCTCTCTCTCTCTCTCTCTCTCTCTCTCTCTCTTCTCTCCCCTTAACAGAAGGCTGAACATCTGGCTCAGTGATTTTACTCCTTTAAAATCTTTAGTCCTTTTTGAGAAGTGTAACAACATCAGCCCCTCTAAGGCTGGCTGCACCTAATCACTACGTAGTTGGTTTTTCAAGTGACAGTAAATATAGGACAAATGTGTTGCTGTACCTCTTTACAAGGGGCCTGGGGGTTAGGCCTCTGGTCTCCGCACTGGCCCCTTTCTCCATTGACTTCAGGTTGGGGCTCCCCCACTTCTCAGAGCTAGATCAGTGTCCAAATGTGGGATCCCTGGACTCCAAAGAGAGCACACAACAGGAAGTGAGATTGGAGCTACTCCCCGGGACTTTGTCTCCCCCTACTCTCTCCCTCTCCCACACCTCAGGGCACCTCCTGGACCCAATTCCTAGAGAAGTTTTAATCCGCAGCTGGGGTGAGGCAGGCATAGTTAGAGCCCCACTCCACAATGCATTCCTTCTACTTTTAGTCTCCCCCCCTCCTTTCCTCCTCCCCCGCCTCGCCCCTCACCCAACTATTTCCACAGATAAAATTTGATGAGAATAACTAACTCTAGACCAGGGGTTAAATGTAAAGCCAGACTGGGGGTGGGGGGTGGGCCGTCACTGGGTGGAGAAGGGTGTGGGGGCAGGGCAGAGTCTGAATGGGCCTTGTGGACTCAGAAGTGCCAGGTATGACCAGAGAAGCCTCTAGGTCACTGACCAAGCTTTATTTTCTTTCGGGAGGGGAGGGGTTAAAGTGGGGGTAAGTACATTCTAGAGACCCAGAAATCCTGGAGGAAGTGCAGTTCCTAGACTTACTGCCATTTGGGGGGGGGGAGCGGGGGAGGGGGCGCCTTCCACTTTTGGAATGTTGAATGGCCACACCCTCTGTTGCTCTGTCAGAGTTTCAAAAATGGTTTTCCAGAGTGTGGCCCCTAGTATTTTTCCAGAGATGTCTCTCAACTGTTTTCTTCTTATAGTGAAGCTTTCCTCATGTTAGAAATTTCCCCCCTCAGTTTAATCATTTAAATGAAATCATTCATTAGAATGGGAAAAAAAAGTCTGTAAGTCTAATAACAAGATCAATGTCTATAAGAAAATCTTGGGAGTAAAGACTGTTCAGCAGGGAAATGAAGATCCTTTTAAGGCTCTGCTCCATTTTAGAAAATGCCTAACAATCTGGAACCTCCACCGATCCCCCATTTCCTAATTCATGGTGTTTCTGTGTTATTCACCAATCACATGTGTATTGAAAATTGTTGAATTTGCTTTAATAGCATTTTAAAATATATATATTTTATTGTTTTTTTACAGAGAGGAAGGGAGAGGGATAGAGTTAGAAACATCAGCTGCCTCCTGCACACCCCCCACTGGGGATGTACCCGCAACCAAGGTACATGCCCTTGACCAGAATCGAACCTGGGACCCTTGAGTCCACAGACCTACACTCTATCCACTGAGCGAAACAGGTTTTGGCAATAGCATTTTTTATTTAAAGAAGGGAGTATTGAAGTTGTTTGTCCCATGAGCCCTAGAATGATAGTTGCGTTTGGGCGGAAGTACATAATCAGGAAGAAGTAATAAAAAGGGGGGGAATGAAAACCATCAGCTACAAAATTTAAAATTCCAGTACCTCAGATGTCCTTTGAAAAAGAGTAAGTTGATTTTTATTTTTATATTTAAAATAACAACACACCTTTGTTCATAAAAATAGAAATATTTTATCACAAATGACCTTTTAGTCCTTCAATACTAGCTTTCAGTTTTCCCCTTTACCTTAAAAAAAATCTCAGAATTAATTCAAATGGTTGCAAAGCCAATAGTAATTTTTTTAAGAGAAGAAAAGTTTTGTAGAGGTTCAGAATATGTGAGCAAAGATATACACCTCTTCAGCAAATTGAAGCTAATAAAAGCATGTAGAGCGGTGTGAATAAGTATGCCTCTACTTTGTTAGTTTAAGCATGAGAGGAGAGAGACATCAAAGAGGGAGACAAAGAGTATCAAAAGCAGCATTACCTGGGCTGCTGTTTAAGATCCATATTTCTGGTTTGCTCCCCAGAAATTGGATTCAGCGGATTTGCTTTAGGTGCACTTGAGGGAGATTCTGTTGCAGGTGGCTTACTGGGAGACCGTTGACAACCATGGCCGATGTACTTTTAACTTTATGTTTGCTTATTTTAAAATCAAGGTCCAGGCTTTTAAGTAAGATTTAAAATTCCCGAATCAGTCGACCATACTTTGAATCCCAGAACCCTGAATCCGAGTCATCAGGAGGAGCCATTTTACCAAATGAAGGAGCACCTTTATTGTTACGGGATCTTTCATCTGAATTGTAAAAGACTATCTCTTTTAATACTAAGGACCATTCTCCATACCATCTTGCAACCCAGACAGAGAAACAAAAAGCATGAGGCCTGTCAACACTCCAGTTGCCACTGGGAGTGGGAGGGCACAGGTTTTTACAATCAGAACATATTTTGGGGGAAGGGTATAACAGGATATACTTGTGTGGTAAAGCTTGTAGCCTCAGACAGAAAATGTCCACAGAAGACAGTCATGATATCTCTCATCTTTTTGAAACACCCTATATACATTTACCCCTGTTTACAAAGAATGAATGGTGCACTCTAGGCAGAAAGGTAGAATAATAGTGGTTTCTTTTATTTCATTTTATTATCCAAACCTGAAATCATGCTGGTTTAAATATGGCTACCTAAAAGTATGGAAGTGAGGTAAAACAAAACATAGAAGTATTTCACAGATTTAAATTATAGTAAGGTCAAGGCAAAATTGCAGTACAACATGGCCTTAACAGAATAAAGCTCTTATGGGCAAAATAATGGGGCCTCGTGGACTCAGAAGTGCCAGGTATGTCCAGAGACCTCTGTAAAAACACACTGACGACAGGGGAAATATATATATATATATGACTAATGTAAGCTAAAAAATAATTTACAAAAACCAAAATATTATACCTTCAAAATTATAATCATAATGATTCTGCTTTTAAATACAATTTGTTTAATGTTGCACCGATTGCTTTGCTGATGTACTGAGGTTAAAAGCCTATGTTTTGGTTTCTTTTGTTGAGAGCCATTTCCCCCCCTCTACTTTATTCAGGCTGCCAGAGCTTCTGACTCAGCAACGTGCGATTCTTTCACCCAATTTAAAGAAACAGTACCTATCAAAAGAACAAGGACTCCCCGGATTGCAAATCTCTTCCACCCCATAGAAAAAGTATTATATTTTAAATTTTAACATAATTGCTAAACGTGTATACACCATGGAACACTTTGAACTTTACTCCAGGCAATTTACATGCTGGATAGTTGAAGTTTAATATATTTTATGTAATACATGGTTTTTAAAAGAAGCTTATTGAAACTTTCAAAAGCATATGGTCAAGTTTCCTTTCTCTTTATCCTTCAAAATGATTATTACAAGGAGCTTAACAGTAATAGAGCACATCAACTTACGTTCTCATGTAATGGTCACATTAGCATTAGGAATTTTGTTCCTCATGTCATAGACTGGAGACTGAGGCCCAAATAACTTGTTGCACAGTCTCTGTGCTTCTTACTCCAAATGCCTCCACTTCCTACTTTAAAACTGCCTCTCAACTACCTCTCCAGTGACTACCTCTCTTTGTAGATTGCTGAACTCTTTTGGATTTCTGCTTTTCTCAGTATTACCCACATATTTCTGCTTTTCTCAGTATTACCCACATATGTCCCAAATATTGACTGAGTGAAATGAAAAAGTTCTGAAAAATAAGGCAATATAATAAATAATAACTGAAGCCCTTATGAATTCTAAAAGTCACTGAAACTCATGATAAAACAAGGGGATTAATTTTTTTTCAGAAATTTATTTCTTGCCCAGAATGAAACTAATCCAAAACTTTCTTGTAAATTAATTTAATATAAAATACTTATAAATCACTTTGACTTAAGAGCAATTAATTGGAAACCTATGCACCAGCACAGGAATCACTTGAAGGATGAAGTAGAAAATTGCTTTCTTAGAATATGTGACATATAATTAGAGTCCATTTCCTTTACTTGCTAGCTGTGTGGTATTTGGACTAAGTACTCTTTCATTTTCTCATCCGTAAGCCTGAGATGTGCTCTATACTACTAACCTAATAAGAACTAGGTCAAATACTGTATAGAAAAATACATTGTAAATGTTCAATTGACATACATTTGTCGGTTATTATCAAAGTACCTAAATAAACTATGGTTAAAAGAACATTAGTTTACTTTTACAGTAAATGCCTACTTAAGTAGGTTTAATATTAAGAGTAACTAGAAATTCCTGAATTTCATTTTAAAGAATGTACATATATGCCCTAGCCGGTTTGGCTCAGTGGATAGAGCATAGGCCTTCGGGCTGAAGGGTCCCTGGTTGGATTCTGGCCAAGGGCACGTGCCTGGCTTGAGGGCTTGATCCCCAGTAGGTGGTGTGCAGGAGGCAGCTGACTGATGTTTCTAACTCTATCCCCCTCCCTTCCTCTCTGTAAAAAAAAAAAAAAAAAAAAAAAACAATAATATATATATATATTTTTAAAAGAATATACATATCATAATAAAATGTGATAAAATTTTATTCAATAAAATAAAATATTGAATATATTTATTCAATCCCTGGAACATTCTAAGGTGTCAGTATAAATTTGCTTACTATTTAACCCCTACCTCTATAAATGCCCCATAGAATGACTTTTACAGTGTGACTATAATAATCATTTCTGGAGGGAACACTGAGGTAATATTCTTAATTCCTTCATAATGGTTGCTGCAGTCTGAGTATCTGAATCAGTGGTTTTAGTGTATAATTTTCTAAAAAGAATTTAGTATAAAAAGTGTGTGTGTGTGTGTGTGTGTGTGTGTGTGTGAGAGAGAGAGAGAGAGAGAGAGAGAGAGAGAGAGAGAGATAGTGATATCATCCTTCCTTCCTATCTCAGAAGTGAGAAGCCCAGAGTACAAAAGTGACAATGTACAAGGAGGCGGAATTTAAACGCAGTATTCCCAGCTCCTCCCACTGTCTTCCTGTGGATTGATTTGTACAGTACGTGATGGCAACTCAACAATCCTTACCTTTCTTTGAACTTTGTGCCTTCAAGCAGGTTGCAAATCCTAGACCAAGGGACATATTTTCTTCACTTTGGGGAATGTGACAGAAAGTTGGACCTTGAAGTCCCCTCAAAGTCACTTAACCCAGTCCCATAATTTTAAAATGATTTTTTCCTGATTATAGTTTACATATGTAAAAAATTGTAAGAAATTAGCTGCATAGGAAAGTAAAGCTTGCACTACACCAAAGCAGTAACTGTTGGGGAATGAAAGGAAAAGCTTTCAAAATTGTATTATATCCTCAAGAACGGAACAAGAAATAAGCAGGAAATATTTCAAAATCTTAACAGTTACCATCCCAATCCAAGGCCACCTTCCTACTCCTGAGAAGCAAATATGTTGATAGTTGTTAGCACTCTCTTGACTAAGGACCTGACATAGCCAAGTGCCTGACATAGAATATGTGCTCAGTTACTGTTTGTCAAATAAAATTATGAAGGATGGTTTTCAGAAAAGCAACTCTGACTTGTCTAATACATTGATTATGTTTGTTTGATTCAAATAGCTAACACATGCACACAATACAAAATTTAAACAATACTAGGAGCAGAAATGCAAAGAAAGTGTCAAGCCCATCCCAATTCCTCATTTCCTCTCCCTGCATTTATAGACATTTCTGTATCTTTCCAGAGATGTTCTATGTATATTTTATTTCAACTTTATTCTCTTTAACTATATATTGTTCAATAACAATACTAATATTGAAGAGGGTAAAAAGAGATATGCTTTAAAAATAGTTTTTGTGTGTGTCTCACTTATACTAACTTCTTGAGGTATAAAGAATAGAGCAAGATATCTCATTTTAAAGAGAAGCTTAAAATAGCCTCAAGAGACTTCACAGTCTAAAAGCAATTAAGCTGAAACCAGTTTGGCTCAGTGGAGAGAGCGTGGGCCTGGGGACTGAAGGGTCCTGGGTTTGATTCCCGTCAATGGCATGTACCTTGGTTGCGGGCACATCCCCAGAGGGGTATGTGCAAGAGGCGGCTGATCAATGATTCTCTCTCATCGATGTTTCTAACTATCCCTCTCTCTTCCTCTCTGTAAAAAATCAATAAAATATATTTTAGAAAAATAAAAGCAGTTAATTAGGTATATCAGGGCTGTCATTTGGTCCCAGTACAGAGCTATTTCTCCAACACTTTTTATTTCCCCAATAAAATGCGGCTTATCATATAATATGTTTGCATACCCTGCCTATCATTCCTTGCCAATTTCACCATGCTTTGTCAGAACCAGAATCTAATTTCAGAATACTACCTTCTCAAACGTCTTTCTGGTGATGTTTTGAATTGATATTCACACCTAGAATTTCTGTTCTTTGATTTGCAGGCTTTCTGGAGTAGCGCCATTGCAAGGTTTCCTTTCATTTAAATAAAATGTCCAGGTGCTCAGGTAGCATCGTGATCTCCACGCTCAGCTTGATTCTGCAGGCTGATGGAAAAGCTACCCTAAGTCCTGCTCACCAGTCCCTCTTTCATTATAACAGATGTTCTCAGCCTTCATCACTCACTCTCACTTCCTAACCCTCCATCTTATCCTCGCTGCAAGCAAGTCAGCCTCTTCCGTCCATGGAGGAAGTGCTTCAACTTCCCTCCTGCCCAACCCTCTCTCCTTTCTCAAATGCAGCTTTGTCTCCTCTAAATAATCACCTCTTACTCTGACCTTCTCTCCCTTCTCAAGTCTTGCTTTGTCTCCTCTAAACCATCACCACTCACTCTCACTTCCTAACCCACCATCTTATCCTCATGCAAGCAAGTCAGCCTCTTTGTGCATAGACTTCAACTTCCTCCCTGCCCGACCTTTCCCTTCTCAAATCTAACTTTGTCTCCTCAACCCAAATTCATGACCATTTCCTGTGCCTTGTATTCAACTTCTTCCTAAAATTATAGGGACCTCCAGTCCTCGGAAATACCCTGTCTTGCCTGTGACCTGTATTTCTTTTTCCCTCTTCTAGCTGTTCTCTTCTTCATCTGGCATTTTCCCTTTAAGGTATTGTGTATGCTCAGGTCTCTTCCACCTTCCCTGTGCCCCCCTTCACCATACATCACCTTGAACTATCACAGTTAAGCTCTGAAAGAGTTGTCTGCACAAGGTCCTTGCCATCTAACTCACTCTTGGTTTTCCTTCTGAGCAGTCTTTTGAGGCTCCTTCCAGAAGCTTATTTTCCAGCTTCTCACCATCCATCCATCCTACTGAATTCCTTTCAGCATCCCTAGACTCCCATACCTTTGCTCATGCTCTCACCTCTGCCTGGAGCATCTTTTACATCCTTATACGCCTACACCTTTTTTCAAGAGTGAGGCCAGCTTTCAGCATCCACGTACCTGTACTTAAGCCACCAGAATGAGTTTTCATTTTCTCCTGTCAATCTGTTTCCCTGGGCTCCTCTATGCATGTAATGCTTCATTTAATCCCTACATTGACATTTGAGGCAAGTACTATTATTATCCCAGTGACACTGAAATACAGATGAGAAAACTGAAGCCCGGATACATTAAGTAACTTCGTTCCAAGTTATAAAACAACTAACTAAAAAGTCTAGGTTTGAAAAATTCATAGACACAGACAACCGTATTGTGATTATCATAGGGAAAAGGGGGTAGGAGGTAGCTAAGGGTAACGTGGGTCAAATATATGGTGAAGGAAGATTTGGCTTTGGTTGGTAAACACACAATGCAATATACAGATAATGTACCATAGAATTGTTCACTTGAAACCTATATAATTTTATCAACCAAGGTCACCCCAATATAGTTACTTTTTAAAAAGTTCTGTTTTGAATCTAGGGAGTCCAACTCCATAGCCCATACATTTAACATCTCCCCCAAACTTGTCCCTCCCCCATGCTCTACACTTAGCCTCCAAGCTTTTTGAATGAATGGACAAGTGTTAGTTTTTTTTTTTTTCTTAAAAGACTGGCCAGAACAGAGATAGGTTTAAATTTCATAGCATACATTTTCAAAACTGTCAAGGCAGCACAAACCTAAATAAGGCCATGATCTTTTCAGTCATGGGATGAAGAAAAGCTCAGGGATAGTAATAACCAACCCACTTTGGAATTTAAGAAGCTCTTTGACACACATAATCTTATTTTATCAATCCATGACATAACTTATGATTCCATTTTACATGTCAGGAGTCTGAGGCTGGCAAAACCAGCAGTGTTAGGATCATAACCAGATCCTCCGTGTTTGTACATAATGCAGCTAAGGGGTGTTTTTATATGGTTGCATCTCATTTCCTTGAGCTACAGTCCAATATATTGCACAATAGCTTAAAGAGTTCTTGATGTAGGAATCCATACTCCAGTGTTAGAGGAATTTCTGAATTCCCTAAAATTTATGTTCAGAAACACGTGCACCAAGACATAATTTAAAAAATGATTGCATACTTGGATGACGTATTATATAGAATTGTACCCCTGAAACCTATATAGTTTTATTAACCAATGTTACCCCCCAGTAAATTCAATAAAAAATGAACATTTTAAATTATTGCATGCTTTGTTTTTTGAGAAGAGGGTCTAGAACTTTCAACAGTTTCTTAAAGGCAATGTGTCCCCACCCCAAGATTAAAAGCCTGTGACTTTTTTTTAAAAAATGGTCTAAAAACCACTGCTCTAGGGCTCCAATGTGTTTAAAATTTTCCTGGGAAACTTTTAAAGCTGCAATTTCCAGGTGCATCCCCCAGAGATCCCTGCTCTGTAAACCTGGAGAATGTGTGGTTTTCACCAGCACTCCTAGGTGATTCTGCACCATCTATGATCTGAGCTTTGAGAACTACCACTAAGTTTTCTTCTCAAATCACAATGCATCTTCAGAAAGCTGATTACTGGAATCATTTTTGTGCAAATCATCTGTAGAACTGCCTTCTCTGAACCATAATTTGTGTCACATCTTCACCTTTGCAGGCACTTGTAAAGACATTATCCAAGACATCGCTTGTCATCATAAACTCTCTCCCCAGCCACCACCCTCCATTGGCATAATTTTAAAACTTCGTGTTTTGCCTGAGCTAACAGCAGTTGATTGAAAGTATAGTCAGATATTATGGGTCTTCAACAGAAGTCAACAGGAGATTGAAACAGAATAAACAGAGCTGGGTTATCTAGTAGGCAATCCATTTTTTTAAATGCATATATATTTGAAGCATAAAAGTTATAACCACAGGAAAAACTATACTTTGTTGGATTTTCTTTCGCTTGTTATACTCTTACTTCTGTTTAATTTTTTCACTAAACATGAGGGTGAAGGTGGAGGGTGTCCACCATCTTTCCAGTAATTAAGGTCTACTTGACCTTCCCTTTCATAAAACATTGATAATTCTATTCAAAGCATTTTCTTCTCTGTGCTTCATGAGATTGCAAGAGAATCCTCAAAATGGATGTTAAGAGTTAAAAGGTATGGTGCTCTGCCCCATGTGGGGCTCCCTGGACTGGGGGAGCATGACAGATGCGCCACCCCCAGACTGTGCCCCAGTGTAGAATGAGCCAAGGAGACTTAAACCCAGCAGCCATTCCACATGCAACAGAAGATAATCAAGCAGGAGATGACAGATGGAGGACTCAGCACCACAGATTTGTCCTGGACTGTAGAGACAGAGCCTGAGTGCTGGTTGAGGAGGACTCCATGGTGCAGTGAGTGCAGTGAGTGCAGTGATGTGACACGGGGTGAGAGCTGCTTCCCCCACTCCTGGCACTAAATTTTAGAATTGGAGGAGATACAATGAGACATGTTTTGTGGAGGCTAAAGAACAGAGAACTGGAGAATATTAAACCTGGTCTTTGTTGTCTGGTAGGAACCGTGAACATATGGCAGAAGTAGCAGGTGGAATCGTACAACGTAGCAACACAAGGCAGCCACAGGTTAACCAACTCCTCAAGGTTTCCCTGCCAAAGTCTGCCAATGTGCAGCTCCTGGATACAGATGGGGGCGTTGTGCACTCTGATAGTGTCATCGCCTGTCACCACGTGTTTGATTTTCTGAAAACCCCTTTGTGGATTGATCATGCAGTTGTCGGAGGAAAGACTTGAGGAGAAACAAACCACCATTGCCTGGCTCCTTTGGGGGGAGGAGCACGAGAGCTATTCCATTCCCTAAGTATGTGTGTGTGTGTGGGGGGGAGTTTAACTTGACATTATCCCGAGTTTTATAGTATCTTAAGGTGTATATTTTACTTTTTTATCATCTTAGTTTTAAAATTATTTGAGTCCAGAAAAAGTTGGCCTTTTCTCCTGGGGAAACAAATGAACCTATTCTTCACAATAGACATTCCACTTGATCCCAATGTTTTCGTAAAAAAGAACTAGGTTTGCTTAGCTTTCAGGATTACTCCTTAATGTATCTTCATCTGCGGATATCTTTCAAGAGAGGTCTTTATAATCTTAATGCCTTGTTTGCAATTCAAGAACTGCTATTTTAAAAATAATAAGACAATAGATGGTTAATTGTTCAAAATACCTGTGAAACGTGTACAAACTGGATCTACAAATGGATCTTTTAAACTGGGCCAGGTAGATAGTGAAGAAACCCATCCAGATGTGCTCTGCAGTGCTTTTGCTCCAGTTCAGTAATTTAAGCACATGTTTCACGTTCTGTTGCCAGGCAAATAAGCAGTATTTTTTTTTAGTAGCCCAGATTCTTGAATTTTGTGTGTTGGAGGAGTTTTGTGCTAAGAGCCAGTTGTGAACTGAGAGGGATAGAATTTGGGCTGATGTGTTTTGTTTTTGTTCTTGTCAAGCCTTTTTCTAGAAATTTTATTGGGTTGTTGTTGTGCTGTTGTTGTTTTTTTGTCTTTTAAAAATGCATACTTTTCTGAATGTATCATGTCTTCATTAACCAAAAAAAATACACACGGTATTTACTAAATTTGTTTATTATCTTATTTATTTATTTTTTAGTAGCCCAGGTTCTTGAATTTTTCAAGGCAGGTTTTTGTTTTGTTTTGTTTTTTCTTAGCTGGGGTAAGGTTCTAGAGAGAATAACTAATCACACCACAAGGAGGAGGAGGCAGCGGCGGCTAAGCGGTATAGCTTAGGACGCGTGGCACTGTTCTATAGGTACATTAATTCATTTAAAACTCACAACAGCCCTACGAAGCAGGGACCCCCGTAGCCCTCGGTGCTCTGGCCGAGAGAGAAGACTGTCGGGAGAAGTGGAGGGGGGTGGAGAGGAGCCAGACAAGCACGACGTGTGAACTTGCTCTCTGAGTCACTGTGCAGCTCTTCCCTTAGAGCCCTGAGGACATTTTCTAGCCCCGAGGAATTTATTTAAAATGGAGCTGATCTGCCCAATCACTCCCTCCCCACTTTCCCATCTGCCGGCTAGGGAGAAATCTCCAGCGTCCCTGTTAAATAGAACTCACTGCGACAAGCACAAATGAGGGGCCACCCCCACCCCCCCCACACACACACACCCACACACGTTTACTCGGGGAAGGGGGGCAGGCTGGCATGCAACAGGCGGACTCCAAAATGAGCGTTTCACTGCTTTCTCTTTGAGCGGGAAAAGGCTCCTTCCTCTTTGCCCGCGCGGGAGCGGGGCGAGGACCGGCGCCGCCTGCACCTCCCCAGGCGACCCTCTTAGGACGTACTCTCCCTCCTCCCCTCAACCCGCGGGCTTCTCGCGGTCAAAAGACAGTGAACACCCCGGTTCGCCTCGGGCGGTGGGACCCCTGTGAGCATTCTGTACAAACGGGGTTTGTCCACCGGCGGCGGAAGGAAACTCGCTCCAACCGCGTGCGCCCTTGCGGTTCCCGGAGCACGCGGGTGGGGGGCAGGGGGCACTCCGGTGGGGCAGGTGGCCGCAGCCAGGGCTCCCTCCCCTCGGCTTCGCGGGGCGCCGGGTGCGGGCTGCCTGGGCCTGGGGGTCCGGGCACGCTGCCCGCGTCGGGTGACGCCAGGGTGTCAGGTTTAGGGGAGTCGGAAGGACACCTCTTCGGCGCGCACAGAATGGAAAGGACGGGCAGGACTCGGCCGGGGCCCGCCTCCGCCCGCCGCGCGGAGAAGGGAGGGGAGAAGGGAGGGAGAAGGGAGGGGAGAAGGGAGAGAGAAGGGAGGGGAGAAGGGAGGGAGAAGGGAGAGAGAAGGGAGAGGAGGGGAGGGCGGCTCCCGCAGGCTGGGCGGGCGCTCGGGCGGGCGGAGAAGGAGAGCGAGGGGCGAGCGCTGGGGAGCCGCATGGAGGTCTCCGCGGACAGGCTGGCCGCCGCAGCGGCCCGGGGTCGCGCCGAGGAGGTTCAGGCGCTGCTCCAGGGGGGAGCCTCGCCCAATGCCCCCAACAGTCAAGGTCGGACCCCGATTCAGGTGGGTGAGCGAGTCTGCGGCGGCGGGCAGAGAGGGGTGGTGAACGGCTTCGCTTGGGGGGGGGGGGGGACTAGGTTCGCAAGGGGGTCTAAACCAGGTATAGCCTTTCGATTGCCCCCCACCCCCCACCCCCTCTCAGGAAGCCGAGGGAAGAAAGAGGAAGCAGAAGGGGTGCAAGATCTGGAGGGAGAAACTATGTATGTTCATATAGACCAAGCTTTATCCTTTTAAAAAATATATATATTCTTTATCAAATGACAAAACTTTCCAATGGTTGGTGTGTAAAACGTACAGATTTAGAGCAATATAAGATTAGCTGGGATCACTTAGCCCTGAACTCACAGGCCTCCGAAAGAAACTGATTGAGGATCATTTTCCTCCCTCGCAGGGATTTCAGAGGAAATCTGCTACAATTGCAATAAATATCAACTTGAGATGTTCAGATGTAACCACTAGTGTACAAAGACAATGTACAAGTATATGCTTGCTTTACAATAGGTGCTTGTAAGAATGTAGAAAATGCCGACATATATGAAGAACATTCGTGTAAATGCCTCTAAAATATCAATTTAGTCACCATGTTAGTGGTATCTCCTGTCATTGTTGCTATTGTTAACTTACTTGCTATAAATTAACATATTTGAATTAGAGTTTTCAATTCCTCAATGTTGAGAAGTGTCATTTCTCTTCTCCCCACTCCAGTTTTTGTTGTTGGTTTGTGTGGGGGTGGGGAGGGGTCAGGTTTTTGTTGTTGGCCTTCATTAACTTTCTAAATCTCAGGCAACACACACACACACACACACACACACGAATTCTCCTGGCAGTCACCATCCTGATTTTAATTCCCAATGATTTCTGATTCTAAAAAGAAAATGTATATGAAACAAACACTCCAGTATAACAAGACAAAAGAAAGTAGCTTTACTTGGAACTTCACAAGCCAATCTTCCTTTCCTGAAACTACTAATAGGATAAATTTTATACTTAAAATCAAGATATAAAAATAAAATGAAAGTGCCTAAAACTTGGGGTTTTCTAAGACTTGACACGTGGAGAGAATTTTAATCTAAAGAGGTTGGGAATTGTAAAAGCATGTGTCCTTTCAAAGTAATGCTTGCCTGGTTCATAATTTAATATCTCTAAAATATCACCAGCAGTTTGGAAACCTAGAGTTTGGCCTTGGAGCTCTGAAATATGTTAGAAGAGACCTATTATACAAAAAGAAGAAAGTTGGATAATTAGTTTTAACTTTTTAAATGGGGAGGATGAGAACATAGAGAAAAGGGAGTATGATTTTGTTTTAAAACCCTAATGAAAAGTGTGTATAATACAGAAATACTTAGTTGGCCGAAACCGGTTTGGATCAGTGGATAGAGCGTTGTGCCTGCGGACTCAAGGGTCCCAAGTTCTGGTCAAGGGCATGTACCTTGGTTGTGGGCACATCCCCAGTGGGGGACATGCAGGAGGCAGCTGGTCGATGACTCTTTCTCATCAATGTTTCTAACTCTCTATCCCTCTCCCTTCCTCTCTGTGAAAAATCAATAAAATATATTTTTTTAAAAAAAGAGAAATACTTAGTTGATAGAAAAAATTTTTAACTACTAAATTAAATTTGATGTGTTCACAAATGTATTTAAGCACCCTACAAATTATTTCTGTAATAGATCCCTCCCCCCTCCATGGGATTGCTATTATGATTCAAATATTTAAATATTAGGCTACCTCCGAAACCGGTTTGGCTCAGTGGTAGAGCTTCGGTCTGTGGACTGAAAGGTCCCAGGTTCCATTCTGGTCAAGGGCATGTACATTGGTTGCAGGCACATCCCCCGTAGGGGGTGTGCAAGAGGCAGCTGGTCGATGTTTCTCACTCATCGACATTTCTAGTTCTAGTTCTCTATCTCTCTCCCTTCCTCTCTGTAAAATATCAATAAAATATATTTAAAATAAATAAATAAATAAATGTTAGGCTACTGCCAAGCCTTTTAATATAAAAATAATATTTTATTACAATTACACAAGTGATTTGTGTTAAATACAGAATGTCACTAAAATAAGTGATTCCTTTTGCCATATAAGATAATATATTCACAGCTTTAGAATGTTAGAAAATGGACATCTTTGGAGGATGTTATTTAGGTTACCATGGGACAAAGTTTAGGACTCTTTAGACAAACCTTCCCATTTTATACTTCAAGAATTTGAAGTTTGCCATAGCCGAGTGGCTCAGTTTGTTGGGGAGTCATGGGGGGACACTAAAAGGTTTCTGGTTTGATTCCTGGTCAGGGCATATACCCAGGCTATGGTTTGGCTTGATCGCAGTGTGCAAACAGGAAGCAACAGGTCCACATCCTCCCCCTCAGGAAGCTAAGGGTGACTGAAAAACTTTGCAAGAACTATGGTTTTCTGTGTGTGTGTGTGTGTGTGTGTGTGTGTGTGTGTGTGTGTTAATTTTCACTTTTTAACAAGGGCTTTATACATAGCAGTGAACCATACCAAATCTCTGGGTTTTACATAATTTTATATCAAAATTGGGGGAGGAGTACAGGAGATTAGGCAGGTTTGTCCCTCACCCTTTTGCTGTTGTTTGTGCCTCCAGCTGTGCTCTGTGTGTGGCTGGAATTCTGCAAAAGGTTGGAGAATACAATGGGAATTCAATGGGTTCAGGGGGAAAAAATGGAATGGGGAGAACTGGCTAAGAGAGTTGGTAACTGGAGGCAAGTAAAGAGTAACTAGACACCCGTGGCTTGTAGGGTTGTCTACACCAGGTAGCGGCGTCCCCAGAAGTTTCTTTAAATTACGGGATCCTGGCCTCCGCCTGCCCTCGCCCTGACCATTCTGCTCCGTCCCGTCCCGCAGGTCATGATGATGGGCAGCACCCGCGTGGCCGAGCTGCTGCTGACCCACGGCGCGGACCCCAACTGCGCGGACCCCGCCACCCTCACGCGGCCGGTGCACGACGCCGCCCGGGAGGGCTTCCTGGACACGCTGGTGGCGCTGCACCGAGCCGGGGCGCGGCTGGACGTGCGCGATGCCTGGGGCCGCCTGCCCGCGGACCTGGCTGAGGAGCGCGGCCACCGGGACATCGTCGGGTACCTGCGTGCGGCCGCAGCAGATGCCTGCGAAGGTCCTGCAGGTGAGACGGCCGAGCTAAGACAGTGAACTCGGGGAGCTTCCGCAGCCCAGCGCCCCCCTTTATCAGAGAGAACGCGGCCGAGGCAGAGCGGAGCCGCCCGCGGGTCTCACCTAGCGCGCAGCCTAGGACGGGATACCCGGCTATCCCGATCGCGCTGCCCTGCAGGGCTGTGGGTAGGAAACAGCCTCAATGGACCTTCGCAGGTCAAAACCCATTCCCTACACCCCGCCCCCCACTCTCCAAAAACTCAGCCTCCCCTCAGCTCAAGGCCCACACCTGGCGCGTCGCCGGAGGCTGGAGTCCGGTGTCGGTGGCGCACCTGCTGGGCCGCCCTCTTTCCCCTGGAGGTTGCCCTCTCGCTCCTTCCAGGGAAACTGGCCTTGGAGACGCAGCTCAGGGCGAGGACCCGGTTGCTGGGGCCAGACCCGGGAGCAGCGGAAGAGAATGAAATGGTTTTCTTGCGCGCCAGGCAAATGAAAATCGAGTAAACCTTTATAACCGAACCTAACGTGTGCAAGTCAAGTTCGCAAACGGTTCCTTCCTTCCCCAGTCGCGGGACCAACCTTGGGACTTCCAAAACCAGTTGCCACCCGCATCACCCGGCAGAGATCTGTCATTCCCGGCTCCGTCCCAAAATGATACGCAATCTGCCCCTCCGCTCTACGTGACGGGGCTTTCCAGAGCTTCCCCCAGGGGTTCTGGAAGCATCTGGGATGGAGACCTCGCCAACCCTCACCGCAGCAGGGTTTGCTATGCATGCACTCCACTCCGGGAAAGAGAACCTTTCTGAAGCTTTTCCCTCTCTTAAGCTTTCCATTGGAACAGGAGAGATCGCTCAGAGAGGGGCGCTGGGTGGGTGTGTGGTTCTTTCCTGTTATTCTACCACTACAAGCCTTTCCCCAGTCCCCACGCCCCACCTCCACCCCTGCGCGCCTAAAGTGCCAACCCCAACTCCCCCCCCCCAAGAGGGAACCATTTTATTAAAATGCATATATGAAGCAATATTCGAAGTTAGCACGGATATTTAAGTAAACACAGGCTTTGAGAATACTGAAATCGATCCTGTGGGCTCAGAACTGGGGCACCAGGCCCTCTGGGCCTCAGGGACAGAGTGGAGAGTCTCACTCTGGGTGCAGCGCCTCCCTGGGGTTCCAGAGGGAGGAAGATCTCCTTTAGCCTGCCCACCCTCTCCATCCGATCCTCCAACTGAAGTTTAAGTCCCAGACTCTGCAGAGGACCGGGGCCCAATTGCAGGGGCAAGAATTGGGAGCAGAGGCCAAAACCGGTTTGGCTCAGTGGTAGAGCGTAGGTCTGCAGACTAAAGGGTCCAGGGTTCGATTCGGGTCAAGGGCATGTACATTGGTTTCGGGCACATCCCCAGTGGGGGGTGTGCAGGAGGCGGCTGTTTCTCTCTCCTCAATGTTTCTAGCTCTCTATCTCTCTTCCTTTCTCTCTGTAAAATATCAATAAAATATATTTTTTTAAAAATTGGGAGCAGTGGAAGAGAATTCATTGATTCAGTTGGGCCCCCAGACAAATGAAAATGGAGCGACCCTTTATAACCAAACCCAAGCTTTGTAAGCCAAGCACACACGCCCTTCCTTCCCTCCTCCCCTCCACTTCCCTCCCTCCCTTCCTTCCTCGCTTAACTGAGATCCTGTGATCAGACCCCTTCTAGGTAGGCCACCGAACTGAAGGAAACAGAACAGGAGCCCTGCCCTCATAGAGCTTACCGTCTAGGAAACAGACTTTCAAACACTGTAACAATGTATTCTAAGGAATAAGTTTGTAAAACCACTGTGATGGATAAGAATGAAGTCTGACCAGGAGGTGGAGGCTATCTTAGAGTGCTCTGGGAACCCAAAGGATGAGGGAAAAAATAGCCTCTATCGACAGAGGAACTCTCAAGTGCAAAGAATGAGGGTAGAATCAATGGCGGGTCAAGAGGATGGAAAGGCGGAGGGGGTGGGTCGTGTACCCAACTAGATCAGAGAGGAGGGTAGAGGCCAGATAATTGTAGCGTCTGGGAGATCAAAGAAGATCAAAGAAGGGATGATTGGTCGGAATGTGGATTTTGTTCTAGAAACTGTGGGAAGCCATTAGGTGGTTTGGGAGGGGAGGGGGGCCTGTGGAGGAAGACAATAGGGCTCCCAGACTGCGGAGCAGCGCCTACACCGGGGTCCTCTATGTGAGTTCGCTGGGTCTCTCCGCCAGCCAGCATCAGGTGCCTGAGACGTTTGGGGACGTGCGAAGGGCGAGGCAGCGCCTTTATATGTCTGCTCCTGGCATCCCGTGTGACAGGCCCTGGGCGCCTGCTACAGTGCCTAGCTTTCCTCTTGCAACCCCCGCGGCCGCCGGTGCTCCTGAGCCCCGGAGCGGGAGCCTAAGGAGGCCAGCGTGGCGGGCGGCGGACGGAGGGACAGCGGATAGCGGACGGCGGATGCGGCGGGCGGCGGATGCGCTGCGAGATCTGGGAGGCTGGGAGGGGAAGGTCCCTTCTCCAAGGAGAGACCCTGTGCCCAGAGCTGGTTGACACTGAGAGGAGGTCTACATGCAGACGGAGCGATCCTTGTCCATACGTGTCTGAATACCTGGTGCAGGCCTGCAAGAAAACGGAGGAATGGGGCGCATCCTTTTGATTTCTGATGTCTGATGTCTTTTGTTCCGCAGACACGCCGGCTTAAAGAACCACTGCAAGCCAGAGGCATCGCAGGACGCCCAGACAACTGCCCTGTCCCCAACCGACCTTCCCCTCGCTTTGTAAGCTGCAGTTTAGCCAATGGCGGCTTTGACATTGTAAGCCGCTTCCTCGCCAGCAGATCTCTTCCCTTCCCCTCAACCCCCTTTGTATCTGAATTCATACATTGATAATAAAAAGGGTTTTAAAAACCCAAAGCCCGTTTCTGCCTTTTCATTGCGCTGGAGTTTTCCGGCGTGTGCGCAGGCCCTGAGCGCATCGCCTGGCGGATGCTTCGCTGGGGAGCCTGGCGCCTGCTACCTGCCTGCTACCTGCTGTGATGACAGCCGGTTTGTGAACCAGGAGCACCGGACCTTTCAGGTTTCAAACTGCCAGCAAGTGCCAGAGCCAGGGCTCAATTAAAACAAAACAAACAACAATAACAACAGACACACACACACACACACACACACACACACACACACACGTTTCTTCCATTCCCTCATTTTTTTCTGTCAACAATCACCCATGCTAGCACCATGCAAGAGGTCTAGTGGGGGAAGACAGACAGCAAATATTAGATACAAACACATGACTAGAAATTTAAATGCACTTTCATGGAAACAACGTTGTTTCCGAGACTTGCCGTCGTTTCATGTATTTTTTTAAAGGAACTTATTTTTTAAAAATATATTTTATTGATTTTTTTTTTTTTTTTTTTTTTTACAGAGAGTAAGGGAGTGGGAGAGTTAGAAACATCAATGAGAGAAAACATTAATCAGCTGCCTCCTGCACATCCCCCACTGGGGATGTGCCTGCAACCAAGATACATGCCCTTAACCGGAACCAAACCGCAGGCCAATGCTATTTCCACTGAGCCAAACCCGTTAGGGCTCTTTCATGTATTTCTTAAAAGTGCAGCCCAAACCAGTTTGGCTCAGTGGATAGAGTGTCGGCCTATGGACTGAAGGGTCCCAGGTTCGATTCCGGTCAAGGGCATGTACCTTGGTTGCGGGCACATCCCCAGTAGGAGGTGTGCAGGAGGCAGCTGATTGATGTTTCTCTCTTATGGATGTTTCTTGCTCTCTATCCCTCTCCCTTCCTCTCGGTAAAAAAAATCAATAAAATATATATATTTTTTAAATAAATAAAAGTACAGTGTAAGAGCACACACTGTGGACTGTAAGACATACGCAGCTCTTAGGTAATACAATGTCAAAGTCACGTCTTAAGATAGATGAAATGGGGTGAAAAGTGGAAACGTCCCACTGGTTTGAAGGAAGACCTCAGATTGCCAGACTCTCGGAGCCAGAGCCGGCTTGGCCTCCCCTTCCTTACCTCAGTATTCGAGCCTCCCTCCCCCTCCCCCACCCCCACCAAGTTGGGGTATTTTGCCCAAGAAGCCACAGCCAGCAGGCTTCTGTGTTTGGGGTTCTGGGCCCCAGCAGGGATGCCACAGGGACTGATTCAACTTCAACTTGGCAGGAGGCCACGCCCCTTCCTACCAGGTCTGGGGCGCGCCTCCAGTTACTTATTGTTTATTGAGGGGCAATTCACATAACATAAGTTAATTGTTTTAAAGTGTACAATTCGGTGGCAGAACACTCACAGTGTTATACAACCATCACCATTTATCTAGTTCCATAACATTCAGTCACCTCCAAAGGAGACCCCATACTAATTAAGCACTCATTAAATCCCTGGTGTGTCTCCTGTTGTGTCTACGGATTTATTATTCTGTACATGATTCCACTTACAAGAAATGTCCAGAATTTCTGTAATTCCACTTATATGCAATGTCCAGAATATATGTCTCTCTTTATGTCAGCTCCACAGTTTTGATTACTGTATCTTTGTAGTATGTTTTGAAATTGGGAAGTGTGAATGTTCCAACTTTGTTTTTCTTTTTCAAAATTATTTTGTTCTGTCTCAAATTTGTCCCTTCCAATTCCATATAAATTTCTGGGGGCGGGGGAAGGAGAAGAAATAAAAGAAGCCATTGAGCTTTCTATGGGAATTGCATAGGATATGTAGATCATGTTGGGTACCATTGCCATCTTGAAAATATCATGAACACAGAATGTCATTCCATTCATTTAGGTCTACTTTAATTCCAGTAATATGTTATAGTTTTCAGTGTATAATTAAGTCCAGAATTAAGTCCTAAATATTTTATTCTTTTTGAAGCTATTGAAAATTGAATTGAGGCACTGGCCATATAGCTTAGAGTGTTGTCCTCATACCCAAAGGGCACATATGAGAATTAACTAATGAATGCATCATTAAGTGGAAAAACAAATTCCCTCCCTGCTCTCTCTCTCTCTCTCTCTCTCTCTCTCACACACACACACACACACACACACATCAATAAATAAAATTGAATTGTGCTCTTAACTTTTTTGGGGGGTCGTCCATTGCTAGTGTGTAGAAATACAACTGATTTTTTGTGTGTTACTTCTTTATCCTGCAGCTTCGCTGAATTTTTAAAAACATCATCACCCAAGGATATTTTTTCCATTGACTGTTTAGAGAAGGTGGAAAGGAGGGAGGGAGGGGGTGACTACTTTCTAGAGTTCCCACAACGCCAATTCTAGCACTTACCTACGTGTTTCTGTGTAAGGAGGGGCCCTTGGGGCTTCCTGCTCTGCCATTTTTACTGTTTTGTTTCAGAGCAGATTAATACGAACACACACACACACACACACACACACACACACACCGCACACACACACCGCGCACACACCGCACACACCGCACACGCGCGCGCCCTTTCCGTTGATTCTCGGGGGCAGTCTCCCCGCTCCCCCTCGCCGGCAGGCTCCCGGGCTGAAGGCGGCAGCCAGAGCCCCGGCCAGTGCGATTTCCAGCCCGAAGGCCGCCCGCCCCGCCCCGCCCCGCCCTCCCCCAGCTCGCCCGGGGCGCCTGGCACGCGCACGCAGCGCCCGGCCCTCCCCGGGGCGGACCCAGAAGTCTCTGAGTTCCTGCGCCAGGGTTTCCAAAGTGCTGGCTGAAAACCTTGTCTGATTAAAAGTAAAAGAGGCTCGGAGGGTGGGGGGAAAATGGGGGCGGGGAGGACAGAAAGACAAGAAAAGGAGGAGTTTTAGGTAAGTTTAAGGCCATAAGGGGGAAGCGGAGAGGGGAAGGGAGGCGCCGGGCTTTCCCCATGCTAACGGACCAACCTGACCTGGAAGCTATCAAAGGCTCTCCTGGTCTGATGCTGCTCTGAAAAAAAAAGAAAAAGAAATTTTCAGCTTCAGTGGGTCAACTGGGAGCCTGCGGGCGCAGCAGAGCAGGCCTGGCCCCAGCCACCTCCAGGGACGGAAACTGGCTGTGGGTCCTGGGACCTCTCGCACGGGGGTAGGGGGGTGGTGGCGGCAGCTCAACCCAGCCTCATATATCTGGTTTAAGCAATAATCAGTAATAAGCATGAGAAAGAGTGTGTTGCTTGGCCTCTCTCTCCAAGCTTCTAGGGATGGTGAGAATCCTTGGCATTCCTTGGCTTGTAGAGGCATCACTGCAATCTCCGACTCCAATCTTCTTACGGCTTTCTCCTCGGAGTCTCCGTTGTCAAACCCCCGTCGCTTTTCTCTGGTACCTGCTTTGGTTATTAGACTTAGAGCCCACTCTGAATCCAGAATAATCCCACGCTGAGATGCTGAATTCAATTGCACCTGCCAGGACTCTATTTTAAAATAAGTTTACATTCATAGGTGCTGGAGGTTGGGACGTGGACACATCTTTTTGAGAGGCAGTATTCAACTGAATACACTGCCTAATCCAATGCTTTTTCCCCACTAGACCCCAGAGAAGAAAAAAGTACACCAGGATATATTTTTTTTCAAAGATGAGCCCCAAAGCCAAAAAATCTTGCAAGATCAGCCTACAACATCCAGAATCTCTGGTGAGTAAAATTAGAGCGCTGTCTGGGTATGAATTTTTAGAGTAAGGCAAAGAGAATAAGAGTTTGACTTTTGTGACCATCAGGAAAAAAAAAATCTGGACAAGATTTCTCTCCACAAACTGGGGTGAGGACACTAATAGGAATGATCTGTTTATAGGACCAGGTGGATTAAGAAAGCTAAATTGGCCTACAAGATTAACCCAGACAGAGGAGAAGAATAGAATAGCATGGGCTACTTTCCTCATGTAGAGTGGAGGCTCTCTTCTTTAAGGACCCTTTTATGATGCATTTAGACCAGGGGTGGGCAAAATTTTTGACTCGAGGGACACAATGGGCTCTTAAACTGGACCGGAGGGCCGGAACAAACGCAACCTGACCATGCTGGCACTCTCATCTTGAGCTGCTGGTGAAGGAGTGGAGGGGAGAGCAAGAGAACCCTCTGCTCTTTCGGCTCCATGGGCCAGATAGAACGGGCCGTAGTTTGCCCACCCCTGATTTAGACACAGTCACAGAACACAGTCGTGGCTCAATGTCACTAAAGAAAATGAGCATTACCTCTTACTTTTCCAATCACCTTCATAAACAATATCTCAATGAATTGTTGCAACCTCCCACCCCCCTATCCACCCCAAATCAGGCATTGCTCTTCACCTTTAAAATCAAGAAACAGAGAATCTGAGGGATCACACAATTTGCAGAAGGCATGAGAATCCCCCAGGCTTTCAGTAGTGATACAGAGACTGGCTGCACAAGCTCCCTCAACTACAACTGCTATTACCCTAATCACTTTATAGACCTGGGAGCTGAGGCTTTGGGAGGGGCTATCACTGGCCCAATCACACACATCTATTGAATGGTGGAGCCACTATTTGATGTTAGTTCTGTCCAGGAACTCATAGACGGTGCCCATTAAGCCTGACTTTGCTCTAGACTGGGCAGTCTAGGTCCTTCCACCTTTCTCATAAAGGCAACAGAAATTAAAGCCACCTTGATTCTCATGCCTGTCTTCATCAATCAGTATACTAGTAAGTACTCTGATCAATTCCCTCTTCCTCCCCTCCATTCCCATAATGCTTTATACTTATTTGTCCTTAACCCATACCTCTCCCACTGCTCATACTTTCCACTGTGTTCCCTGATATTTTTACTACACCGTTAACCAACACCCTGTAGCCTTAGTTTCTTCTTAGAGAAGTTTATACCTTCTTGGCATAAATGCAATCCTATTGTAGAGCCAAGAGTTGAATTTGCTACCCTCCTTACTTCTTATTGTCTTTTCCTCAACTGTTAGGGATTGTGAGAAACAAAAGAGGCAATGTTCTTTGAATAAATAACACTGTATGGCACATGGAAAGTGTTGAATGAATATTAGCTATTTTTATATTTTACCGCATAGTATTTTTGTGCTTATCATAGATCCTTCTATCCTTTGTAAGGGTAGAAGAAGTACTGACTAGTTATTTATAATATAAAAGTTATTTATGTTGAGAAATAATGGAAATGTCCAATGTTAAGGGAATGAGTATAATCTACAATAGAATTAAATTCATATCAAAGTGTGGAACTCTATTATAGTTTTGCTATTAAGTATGGAACTTGAGAATTCTCAGATTCAATCTTTATAAAAGGGCAATCTGTAGGACTCTTGTAGTGAAAGAAATGTTTTGTGTTTTGACTGTATTAATGTTAATATCTTGCCTCTGATATTTTTCTATAGTTTTGTAAGATGTTATCATTGGAGTAAATTGGATAATGAGTACCAAACTGTATTGTTTCCTACATGTGAATCTATTAAGTCTCTCAAAATATAAAGCTTAATGAAAAGATAATAAAACAAAATATACTTTGAATAGTCTAAAAAAGCTGATCAATGCTTTTTTTGGGAGGTGATTATCAATGTTTAAGTTTTTTTCTTATGATTTGTATATATTTTAAAATTTTACACAGGAATTACTTTTTTAATATAATAAATCTTTATTGTTCAAATTATTAAACTAGTTTCTCTCCCCCCTGCCATAGCTCCTCTCCACCTGGTTCCCACCCCACCCTTTGTCCTTACCTTGCTCCCACTGTCCTCATCCATAGGTTTATGATTTTGTCCAGTCTCTTCCTGCACCCCCATACCCTTTTCCCCCTGAGAATTACCAGTCCACTCCCTTTCTATGCCCTGATTCTATTATATTCACCAATTTTTTCTGTTCCTCAGATTTTTGATTCACTTGATTTTTAGGTTCACTTGTTGATAGATATGTGTTTGTTGTTCATAATTTTTGTCTTTACTTTTTTCTTCTTCCTCTTCTTAAAGAATACCTTTCAGCATTTCATATAATACTGATTTGGTGGTGATGAATTCCTGTAGCTTTTTCTTATCTGTGAAGCTCTTTATCTGACCTTCAATTCTGAATGTTAACTTTGCTGGGTAAAGTAATCTTGGTTGTAGGTTCTTACTATTCATCACCTTGAATATTTCTTGTCACTCCCATCTGGCCTATATACTTTCTGTTGAGAAATCATCTGACAATCATATGGGGGCTCCCTTGTAGGCAATTAACAGTTTTTCTCTTGCTGCTTTTAATATTCTCTCTTTCTCTTTTGCTCTTGGAATTTTAATTATGATGTGTCTTGGTGTGGTCCTCTTTGGATTCCTTTTGTTTGGGGTTCTGTTCTGTGCACTTCCTGGACTTGTAAGTCTATTTCTTTCACCAGGTGGGGTAAGTTATTCTTCAAATAGGTTTTCAGTATCTTGCTCTCTCTCTTTTTCTGGCACCACCATAATTTTGATGTTGGTGTGCTTGAAGTTGTCCCAGAGGTTTCTTACACTATATTCAACTTTTTGGATTCTTTTTTCTTTTTGCTTTTCCAGTTGATTGTTTTTGCTTCTTTGTATTTCAAATCTTTGACTTGATTCTTGCATTCCTCTATTCTGCTGTTGCGTCTCTGTATAATATATTTTATTTCAGTCAGTGTATGTTTAATTTCTAGTTGGTCCTTTTTCATGTTCTTGAGGGTCTGTCTAAATTTATCAGCCTTTTCTAGGAAATTCTTGAAAAACCTTATAACTGTGGTTTTGAATTCTATATCCAGTCGTTTGTTTTCCTCCATTTATTTCATTTGTGATCTGTTACTTTGTCTCCATATTTTCACTGTTTCCCTGATTTGGTAGGGTAGCTTGTGTGCTAGGTTTCCTATATGGGCCAGTGGGTCGGCCTCCCCAGTCACCGGAGGTGAACACTCTTAGTGCACCCCTTTGTGGTCTGTGTGTACAACCTTGTTGTAGTTAAGTCTTGATTGTTGTATCACTGGGAGTCCAGGCCAATTGGCCATGTGTATCAGCTGTATCTACACCAGGAGACCTGTGCTGGAGACAGCCTTATAGGACCAAACTTGCAAAATTGCAAAAGCCTCTGCTCAGCTTGGATGAGCACCTGACCTTGTGCATGCCCCTTCAGACCTCTGCTTTTCACGGCTCCTCTGAATTTCCACCTGACAGTCCAGATTCCCCCAGGCACGCCTGGAACTGGGGTTCAGTGCATTCAGGAGCTTCTGACTCGCTTCCGGTAGGGAGAGCTAGAGGCAACTTCAGCAGTCAATCTTCTCTGTGCACACATGCCTCCAGACCCAGGCCCGCCGCAGCTTCCCTGAGTCTCTGAGTCTCCATGTGACTTTCTCTCTACCTGACAGTCCAGACTCTCCCTGTATGAGTCTGGCTCCATGTGGTTTCGCCTGGAACTGGGGTTCAGTGCAGTTGGAACTGGGGTTTAGTGCAGTCAGGGTCTTCCTTCCCCCTCCTGCCAGAGGAAGCCAGCCAGGCACTCAGCTGCCCTTCTTCTCTGTATGCGTGTCTCTGTACCTCAGTCCTTTGCAGCTCCTCTGATTCTCCGTCTGCTTTACTTTTTCCTTCTATTTGTAGAATTTCCACTCAGCCAGCTTTCCTGTGATTGTGGATGATGTCCATTTTGTCTTTTAGTTGTAGTTTTGAAATTGTTGTGTGAGGCGGCAATTTAGGTGTTTATCTATACCACCATTTTTGTTTCTCCCTTATGAAACTCTGAGATGCTTCCAGAACAAATGTTAAGTATTAATATGCATAAAAGTCATCATTTGGAGTATCACAACACAAAAACTGTCCAGTTTCAGCACTTTCCTTAGTAAATTTGTCCTTTGGCCACCTTTCCACACCTGGTATGCAGGCAGTATTTGTGCATGGAATGAACTCCACCATTTTAGGTCTTTGGAACTACTTTTGTAATAATAATTTTAAAAAGTATGATGTATGATAAAGAATAACCCTGAAATCCAATCACACCATTTGAAATACATTGATAACTCTGTTTTATTATATACAAACTAGAGACCCAGTGCATGAAATCCATGCACAGATAGGGTCTGTAGGCCTGACCAGTGATCAGGGCCAATCAGATTCCCTACCTCCTCCTCCCCTCACTCCCTCAGCAACCCTGCCACTGCCACCACTTATCGCCTGCCATGTTCCATGCCACCCTGTGGTGACTAGCACATCTCATAGTGAGTGATCAAACTCCCAGTCTCCCAGTCAAACTCCCAAGGAGACACTTTGCATAGTAGCCATTTATATATAAAGACTAGAGACCCGGTGCATGAAAATTCATGCATTGGAGTTGGGGAAGGATCTCTCAGTCCAGCCTGCCCCTTCTCACAGTCCAGGAGCCCTCAGACACAGGAGGTGCCCTGGTGATCAGGGAAGGCAACACCTCTGATGCTGCTACTGCTGGCAGCACAAGCTCAGTCGGCCTGGTTACCTGAGCCTCAGGTGGCCCTGGGCAGCTGGGTACCACCATCCAAGGCTTGCCTACACCTTGGTCATTGGCTGGGAAGCCTCCATCTGAGGCTTGCTTGCACCTTGGACCAGCCCTGGGCAGCTGGGGGGGATGAGAGTGGGTCTGTACCGTGTGCCTGCTGCACACTCCCCCCCCCCCCAGCTAGGCTTAAACTACTTGGGATTCCAGCAGGGCTGAGGTCACTGGGCACCACCATCTTGTGGCTATGGGCACTGCCATCTTTGTGATAGTGTGATGGTCAATTTGCATATCCTTTCTTTATTAGATCGGATTATTAAGCATTAAGATATTATGTGGCAATCTTTAGAGATCATTGCATTAGAGTTTAAGGTAAATTAAACACTGTTGACCGCCATTGTGTCTAAATCGCCAAAATATAGATTAGCTGACCCAAGCATCTGGCATTGCATTTATCATATGCTATTTCCTTAATAAGCATTTCCAACTCCCCACTTGACCCTTACCCCAACCACATTCTTTCATAGAATTACATAGCCTTAATTACTGGAAAATACCTGTCATTTAACATTAGTTTCGATTGCTGGGTTCAGCCTTCAGTTGCAGGCTATTCGGACATTTACTGAATTACTGCCAAGTATTCATGGACAGGAAGAGAGATGACTCAACTTCTTTTTTTCTTCTCAAAAGGAATTCATTTTTAAAATCATAGGGCAGATCCTTAATTCAACATCAACAAGCAAACAAACATATAAACAAACAAATATAGAGCCTAGCATCCATTTCTGTATAGAGGCCTCTCACGCAAACTGCACTTCAGGGAGAAGCCTGCACTAGCTGCCTCCCTCCCTTACTGAACTGCCTGCCTACACTGTTTCTGCATCTGAGTCAGCCCTTGTAAATAAGTTATTTACAATATAAAATTTATTTATGCCGAAACCAGTTTGGCTCAGTGGATAGAGCGTTGGCCTGCGGACTGAAAGGTCCTGGATTCCATTCCGGTCAAGGGCATGTACCTTGGTTGCAGGCTTATCCCCAGTAGGGGTTGTGCAGGAGGCAGCTGATCAATGTTTCTAACTCTATCCCTCTTCCTTCCTCTGTAAAAAATCAATTATATATATATATATATATATATATATATATATATATATATAAGTTATTTATATTGCTGATGTTGAGGAATAATGGAAATGTCCAATCAGGTTGTATTTCGGCCAATAGGACTGAGGCTTTCCTTGTCCAAACAAAGTTGTGCAGCTATGTCTCCATCAGCATCTTCACCAACAAGTCAGAGAGGCTCCTTCCCGACCAACCAGGACAGTGTCTTTTTGGACCAATCAAACTGTGAGGATTTGGAGTCCTCATTTGCAGAACAGAGCAGCACAGGGCAGAACAGAACAGACTGTCATGGAACAGAATGATAGATAGAGAGAGAGAGAGAGTGGAGAGAGAGAGAGAGAGAAAGAGAGAGAGAGAGAGAGAGAGAGATTATATTTTTCATTTCTATAATTTGTTTCCTAGAGTACAGTTTAAAACATTTTTTTAAACTTTGATCATATTTTTATCTCCTTTGTCATCTTTTTTTTTTTTTGACAATGTGAGCTGATGTCTCTATTACCTCAAGTTCTTAGGAATTTAATCTGGCTATTTCTTCATCTACTGACAGCTGTTCATGGAAGATTGTACCTTTTGAGTTTTTTATTTTGGAAAATGAGTTCATTTTAAGTGGAGCTTTATTCATAGAAATCCTGAGTAGACTGGGTTTTTTATGAATCCCTCTAGAGTCTAGAGCATTTTGCTTCTGTTTGTTTCTTTTAGGCCTCACAAAAATATTGCCAATCTACAATTAGTAAATTGCCAATCTGTTTGTTTCTTTTAGGCCTCACAAAAATATTGCCAATCTACAATTATTGGCTTGAAGGTACTTAGAACATGTAACTAAAATAAACATCAAACCAACTTGAAAGCAGACTTTCTGACAATATGTTTTTCCCCACTCAAAGTCACTCATGGCAACAAATGGCACAATCTTATGCATTGCCATCTGTCTTTGCAATGTTTTCTAGCATCTCCTAGCCACCAGTTTATAGCTCTTAGAGATCTGATTCTATGTGGGGATTTCAATTCTGACTTCTTGCTTTCATAGTCTCAAGGTCTTGTCTCCATCGAAGTGGCTATTATGACCCCAATATTGATTCCTTACACTCAAGTCTCCCCTTCCCATTCTCTTACTGCTTTGTTTTCCAGTTCCTTTGTTTTGTAGATCTTGGAAATTCTTTCACTTTATTGAACTGAACAGAATGTCTTTATTGAACTCAACAGCATTCCTAACTTTCTGTGGTAAAATATTTTTCACATTTTCTAGTCTTCCATATTCTTGGAAGAGGTAGTGTGTGTGTGTGTGTGTGTGTGTGTGTGTGTGTGTGTGTGTGTTATAATTAGGAATATTAATGGAAACTTGGAGAGGGAACACAAACCTACTAGTAAACAAATAGCTTTTTTAAAAGATATGTTGGTTTTAGTTGATTGCCTTCTAGTCACTAATGAATAATAAGTAGATCAACATCCCATGAAATTAGCTCTAGCAATTTAACATTTTCTTCCAAAAAAAAAGGACAATCGCTGAACATCATTCATCCCAATGATATTCTAAATGTGTTGAGACAGTTGTATGCTGAAAATTTGGTGTTAAAAATCAATTCTTCTCTCTGGGCAAGATGGCCTGGGAACACAACAGTGAGGTGACTGAGCCAGCTGCACCTTTCTCACTGCCATCTTGGATGTTGCTAAATTGATGCCACTTTCACATGAAGTTATCAGCAGACAAACCACAATTAATCAAAGTATAATTGGTCAGGTGGCTCATGGGAAACCCACAGTTGTAAAAAGCTATTTCTGGAGTTCACACCATCAGGTTCAAAACTAACGAGAAAGAAATATTATAATCAAGCTTGGATATGCTAATGCTAAGATTTAGAAACTCGATGACTCAACTTGTCCTGAGCCAGAATGCTGTAGATCCTGTGGAAGTGGTATGCCTGATGAGTTTCCTGCACACATTCCAGGGACCAAAGGAAACTTCAAATTAATCAGACATGTCTCCTTTGTTGACTGTCCTGGCCACGATATATATTTTTAATTTTTTAATTTCTTTGTTGATTAAGGTATTGCATGTGTCCTTATCCCCCTTACCCCCGCACCCCCCACTCACGCCCTCACCCCTATTGTCTGTGTCCATTGGTTAGGCTTATATACATGCATGTAAGTCCTTTAGTTGATCTCTCCCTCTTACCCCCACCCTCTCCCACCTTCCCCCTGAGGTGTGATGGTCTGATTGATGCCTCTCTATCTCTGGATCTGTTTTTGTTCATCAGTTTATGTTATTCATTATATTCCATAAATGAGTGAGATCATGTGGTATTTATCTTTCTCTGACTGGCTTATTTCACTTAGCATAATGTTCTCCAGTTCCATCCATGCTGTTGCAAATGGTAGGAGTTCATTCTTTTTTACCGCAGTGTAGTATTGCACTGTGTGGATGTACCACAGTTTTCTAATCCACTCATCTGCTGATGGGCACTTAGGCTGTTTCCAAATCTTAGCTATGGTGAATTGTGCCGCTGAGAACATAGGGGTGTATATATCCTTTCTGATTGATGTGTTTAGTTTCTTAGGCTACCCTAGAAGTGGGATCAGTGGGTCAAATGGGAATTCTATTTTTTAAAAAATATATATTTTATTGATATTTTACAGAGAGGAAGGAAGAGAGATAGAGAGCTGGAAACGTCGATGAGAGAGAGACATCGACCAGCTGCCTCTTGCACACCCCCGACCGGGGATGTGCCTGCAACCAATGTACATGCCCTTGACCGGAATCAAACCTGGGACCTTTCAGTCCGCAGACCGATGCTCTACCACTGAGCCAAACCAGTTTCGGCTGGGAGTTCCATTTTTAGTTTTTTGAGGAAACTCCATGCTGTTCTCCACAATGGCTGCACCAGTCTGCATTCCCACCAGCAGTGCACAAAGGTTCCTTTTTCTCCGCATCCTCGCCAGCACTTGTTGTTTGTTGATGTGTTCATGATAGCCATTCTGACAGGTCTGAGATGGTACTGCATTGTCATTTTGATTTTCTCTTTAACAACCTAAGGGACATATTTTCAAAGCAATACCAGGGAGTGAATTTCACAGCTATTACCTTAGTAGTAGCTGTTATTCCCATTTTTTGGTGATGACATTTGATCTCTAGTACTAAAATAAGGTGTAGCATAATTGCAAAAATTGGCATAATGTTGGATTGAATTTACATTTCAGCACAAAGGAATCATTTCTAAGTAATGTCTAATTTATATAGCAATGCAGGTTTGAGTGACACTGTTTGCTACAACTAGCCTTGCTGTAGCACACGTGCCGCCAAACCTGTTGGAAAGGAAGTTTTTCTTCTTATTTTCATGGTTCATCTTTGAGTGGCTCCAGGATTGAAAGGATTGTTATACCAGTAAAAGTTTGAAGACACAAATTCTTAAAGACCGGCCTCCCTATGCCTCATATTTTACATTGCTTCATCTTTGCAGTGTTGAGTGAAAAGAAATTAATAGGTTCAAATAAACCATCCTTTAGAGCAGCGGTTCTCAACCTTTCTAATGTCACGACCTTTTAATACAGTTCCTCATGTTATGATGACCCCCATCCATAAAATTGCTTTCACTGTTACTTCATAACTGTAATTTTGTTACTGTTAATGAATCGTAATGTAAATATCTGTGTTTTCCCATGGTCTTAGGCGACCCTGCTAGCGGTTCTCAACCTGTGGGTCGTTACAGCATCGGTTCTGCTGTAGAGCCTAAGACCATCAGGAAATGCAGGTATTTACATTAGGATTCATTAACAGTAGCAAAATCACAGTTATGAAGTAGCAACGAAAATAATTTTATGGTTGGGGGTCACCACAACATGAGGAACTGCATTAAAAGGTTGCAACATTAGAAAGGTTGAGAACCACTGCTTTAGAGCAAATAAATAAATAAATAAATAAATAAACCCCTATTAATCAACAGCAACAAGTACCAAAACAATCTCATGTATTATTAGATAATTTTTCTTTCTGCCCTGAATATTTTTTTTCTCTGCTGGGTCTGATGTCTAAGGTACAGTATATCTATTTTTTGAGTCAGGACTGTTTGTGCATGCCGTTTACCAGTTATGAAGACCTGTCTGCATACTGGCAGAAGTGACTCAGACGTCCCTGGGTTCATGAGGCAAGAACAGTAGAACAGAGAAGCCCAGAATGGCCCTGGGACAGATGGCAGCTCTGTGAGCAGCTGCTGTGGGCTATTTTCTTCGGCCATCACCTCTGCTCTGTATTTTTTATCTCTTCTCCTTCCAGGAGAATTCCTTTCTAATTCCACACATTCTGTTATCAGTAGATGACATTTTAGATACTGTTTAAAAAATTGGCTCGGGATATGGTTTGTTTTGATCTTAGATTAAATGTTTCAAGCTACCTTGTTCAGATAAACCAGGGATCATCTTTTCACAGCAAGCCCAAGCATGCCCCAGCCGTGCTCACGGGCAGCTGTACTGTGCATATCAGACTGTATTTGCACCCCACCCCACCCTTCTGAAAAAGCCTGCAATTGCAGTAACTTAACAGAGCAGGCTCCATCAGTGCCACGGGAAGAAACAGGCCATCATGGAATCCTTCTTTCTGATTTGCACTTAGAGAATGCTTGGAGAGAAGACAACAGAGCCCATTTTGAGATGGTTATGCATGTAGTTGAATAAATCTTCTCCCCAATAGCTTTCAGTAATATTGCGATTTTCATTCTTCCTAGAAACCTGTCACTTTAGAGGTTTATATTTGGGTGAAATTTTCAGTTTCTAGACACATAGTGACTAATTTCATTTTGAAATAAGCAAGCATTATGTGTTGCTATTTCTGTTCTTGGCATAATCATTTGCTTTCTTTTAACTGTTTTATTAAGAGCCCTTAGAGATAATTTTTTTAAATGGCTATTTTATCCACTTCAAATGATAAAATTCTGGATTCTAGCCTTTGATCAAGTTAAATTAATATAAGAAAGCTATACATATGGATGTATTAAGAGCTTCTACTGAAAACAGTAAGTGAAATGAATGCAGTGTTATTATAGATGATTGAATTGATAATAGTTAAATTAATAAGTGAATATGGGCACAAGTAACAATTATTTTTAGAACTCAATGTAATTTCTTTTTTTAATTAAAGTTATAGTTGACATGCAATAATATATTAGTTCCAGGTGTACATAGTGATTTGACATTTATATTTTTTTACAATGCAATCATCACAATGTTGGTAACCATCTGTAGTCATACAAAGTTGTTATGATAATATCGACTATTTTTATTATGCTGTACATTATATCCCGTGACTTTTATAACTGGAGGTATTTACCTCATATTCCTCCTTTTTACCCTTCCCCCAACACTCTTCCTTCTGGCAACCATCAGTTTGTTCTCTAATGACTCTGTTTCTGTTTTGTTTTATTTGCTCATTTGTTTTTTGTGTGTATTTTTAGATTCCACGTATAAATGAAATACGGTATTTGTGTTTTTCTGTTTGATTTATTTCACTTAGTATAATACCTTGTAGGTCCAGCAAATGGCAATATTTCATTCTTTTTTATGGCTGAATAGTATTTCATTTTATATCACATCTTTATCATTCATCTATCGATTGGACACCTTAGTTGCTTTCATAACTTAGCTATTATAAATAATTCTGCAATGAAAAAGGAGTACATATACCTTGTCTAATTAGTGTTTGTGTTTTCTCAGACAAATACCAGAAGTGAATTCTGGGCCATATGCTAGCTACAAGTAACAATTTGCATCCTTAGTTTAAGCTCTTCCCAGGATTGATGTCATTGATCCCCCACACCCACTCAGAAGTGAATGATGTATGGTTACTATCAGGACAAGTGTCATCTATTTAGACTGTCCAGCAGCAGAACCATTTTTAGTGTTTGCTGAGTCCCTAATATTATAAATATAAATATTTGGCTTGTTTGACAGAAGCTAAAAATAACAGATACTTAGTTTCCCTTTCTCTTTTGCAGCTAAAGCATAGACATGTGATCTAAGCTCTACCAATCAGAAGCGGACCTATAGGATTTAACTCTAGCTCCTCGGATGGAAGTGGCAGTATCTGCAGCACTAGTGGGAACAGTTTCCCCCCAGATCAATTCTAAAAAATCCTCCAGTGCATTTTTTATTTTTAATTTATTTATTGATTAAGGTATCATATCTTTGTCCCCTCCCCCTCAATCCCATCCCTCACACCTCCACACTCATGCCCCCACCCCCCTGTAGTCCTTGACCACTGGTTAGGCTCATATGGATGCACACAAGTCTTTTGGTTGATCTTTCCCTTTTATCCCCACCCTCCCTCTGAGATCCAACAGTCTGATCCATGCCTCCTTGTCTCTGGGTCTGTTCTTGTTCATCCGTCTATGTGGTTCATCATTTCCCCTAGATGAGTGAGATCATGAGCTACTGGAAATACACTTACAAGAACCGAAAATGAGACAAGCAATAATGGTTATGCCGAGAGGCAAGTGAATCAGTCTGTAGTAAGTTTCTTTCTGGGCCAACAGTTCTTTTGAGACCCAATTTCAATGTCAAACAGTTCCTTATTCCTTATGTGTATATGTCAGCAATGATATTTCAGTTCTGGATGGTGGACAAATGGTGGTAATGCAGGTCCAACCCTCTCTGGTTTGGTACTGGGCAACCTGCAGTGGCGCACAGCTGCTGACTGCTATTATGGCAAGGCGACATCAGCGTCTTCCTTCTCTTGACTGCTTCTCTTCTGTCTTCGTGGCTGGAGTAGTCCTGTCAATTTTGTTGCCAGAATCCACATGGTCTCGGAGTTGTTTTCTGAAAATGTACAAACATATTCTCGACCAAAAGTTAGTAAAGAAATATTTTCTATAAATTTTACTTGGGATCCTTTTTCTTTTTTTGCCCAAATGATTTTCCTCTGGTTCAGTGCATTTTTCCTAGTAGTTTAGCCTTGAGCCTATATCTCTATCCATCATGGTGGATCCTGTGAGCTATGAAATATCTCTTTAGTAAATTACATTTTTGCCTAACTCAACTGAAGATGGTATCTGTTTCTTGCATGTGAGAATCCAGACTGACAGCTATTTCTCATACACATTATTTAGGAATTTATAGTAATCCCTAAGTAATTTCTAGTAATGAGCACTATAACACTTCTCATACTTCACTTTTTTCCCCCCACTGGCAGATAGAAATCTCAGATTCAAATTTGGAACTGGATCATAGTACAGAGAATAGCTCTTAAAATTAGCATAATTCGCTTATTTATCTTTGCTCTTTTCCCTGTTTTATATTTTAAAACTCATTTTATTTGTATTATTATGCCATTGGTTTTAAGCAGCCTATCAGGAAACTCCATGGGTCTTTTCAGGCCCACATGGGTTCCTCAAATTCTTATTCCTTCCTTGTGGCCAGGCCCTAGGTCTTGGTCATCTTCCCTTGACCTTGTGGCTGTGGTTACCCTTTTATTTTCCTCCACACACCAGGCAAAGGGAAGTGACATAGTCTCTCCAGGCCTTCACTCTCTTCTATGACACCTAATAAAAGCTCATTGAAGGATTCTCCAGTTAATGACAGAAAAAACTACTGCAAAATAGAAGTAGACAAGCCTCCATAATCTGTCAATTTTGTGTGCCTGATGTATGATTATTTCTGAGATAATCAAAGTGCTGTTAAGACTCTGTCTCCTTTTAAATTGTCAAGCTTCATTGAACTTCCTCCCACTCTATTACACTTAAACTTAAAATATTGTGAAATAATAGCAAAAAAATGTAACACTCAACTCTGTTCAGTTTTTTGAAAAATCAGAATTGAATTGGCTAGTTTACATCGAGGAAAACTGATGATTTTGTAACATTGGGTCTTTTTTTCCATGAAGATTTCTCCATTTATTTGAGCTTTCTTTAGTGCTTTCAGTTGTCCTCCACCCACCCCATGAATCTCTTGTACATTTTTCTAAGCTTTATCCCTTGTTTTGTTGCTATTATGAATAGGATCTTTTAAAAATGGGGACATCTATAATATGGTCAACAACAAAAATAAAGTTAAAACTAAGACAAAACTACCGTATTTGCCGGCGTATAAGACGATTTTTTGGCCCTGAAAAATACCGTATTTGCCGGCGTATAAGAGACTGGGCGTATAAGACGACCCCCTAACATTTCCAGTCAAAATACAGAGTTTGTTATATACTCACCGTATAAGACTACCCCCCACTTGGAGGCATATTTTTCAGGGCCAAAAAATCGTCTTATATGCCGGCAAATACGGTATATATCTAAATGTTTATTGATTGCATATAGGAAGATAATAGATTTTTAAAATATTAATCATGTATCCAGTAAACTTGCTGAACTAACATAGTAGTTCTAATGACTTCTCTTCAATTCTAATATGGAATTTCTATTCGTACATTTCCTCTGTTAATAATTTTGATTCTATTTTTTAATATTTTATTGGAAAATGAAAGATTATTTTTATTATCATTTTAATTGCAGCTATACCCATCTCTCCCCCTCCCCTATTTGCCCTCCTTACACTGCCCCCAACCCCTCCCTGTGGCCATCATCACACTGTTGTCTGTGTCTATGGGTTATGCTTATATGTTCTTTAGCTAATGCCTTCACATTCTTTCATCAATTCACAGCCCCTCCCCTCTGACAGCGATCACTCTGTTCCGTGTATCCATGCCTCTGGCTATTTTGTTCATCAGTTTATTTTGTTCATTAGATTCCATATATAAGTGTGTTCATATGGTATTTGTCTCTCTCCGACTGGCTTATTTCACTTAGCAAAATAATCTCCAGGTCCATCCATGCTGTCACCACAGGTAAGATTTCCTTTGTTTTCTTTAAAAATATATATATATATATATATTTGGCCCTGAAAAATACGTATTTGCCGGCGTATAAGACGACTGGGCATATAAGACGACCCCCTAAAATTTCCACTAAAAATACAGAGTTTGTTATATACTCGCCGTATAAGACTACCCCCCACTTGGAGGCATATTTTTCAGGGCCAAAAAGTCGTCTTATACGCCGGCAAATACGGTGTGTATATATATATATATATATATATATATATATATATATATATATATTGATCTCAGAGAGGAAGGGAGAGGGAATTGTTGATCAGCTCCCTCCTGCATGTCCCCCTCTGGGGATTGAGCCCACAACCCAGGCATGTGCCCTTGGCCAGAATCGAACCTGGGACTCTTCAAGTCCTCAGGCAGAGGCTCTATCCACCGAGCAAAACCAGCTAGGGCAAGATTTCCTCTCTTTTCTTTTTTCTTTTTTTATATTTTATTGATTTTTTACAGAGAGGAAGAGAGAGGGATAGTTAGAAACATCAATGAGAGAGAATCATCGACCAGCTGCCTCTTACACACCCCCCACTGGGGATGTGCCTGCAACCAAGGTACATGCCCTTGACCGGAATCGAACCTGGGACCTTTCAGTCTGCAGGCTGACGCTCTATCCACTGAGCCAAACTGGTTTTGGCAAGATTTCCTTCTTTTTAATGGCCATTTAGTAATCTATTCTATAAATGGACCACAGCTTTTTTATCCACTTTTACTGATGGGTATTTGGGCTGTTTTAAGATCTTGCCTATTGTAAATAACAATGCAATGTACATAGGGATGCATATATTCTTTCAAATTGGTGTTTGGAATTCTTAGGGTATTTTCGCAGAAGTAGGTTTGCTGGGTCATAATGTAGTTCTCTTTTTAATTTTTTTTTAAACTAAACTCCATACTGTATTCCACAGGGGCTGTACCAGTCTGCATTCCCACTAACAGTGCACTGGGGTTCCATTTTCTCCACATCCTCACCAATACTTGTTATTTTCTTGATTTATTGATGGTAGGTTTCCTCTATTCCCACTTTGCTGAGAGATATTATCATAAATGTGTGCTGAGTTTTATCAATGTTTTTCTGTATCTATTGAAACCCTGTTTTCCCAAAAATAAGACAGTGTCTTATATTAATTTTTGCTCCCAAAGATGCACTAGGTCTTATTTTCAGGGATGTATTATGTTTCCATGAAGTAGGTCTTATTTTTGGAAGATGTCTTATTTTCGGGGAAACACGGGTATGAATACATAGTGTTTACCCTTCATTTTCTTTATGTAGTATAACACATTTATTAATTTGTGGATATTGCATTAATCTTGCACCCCAGATATAAATCCCACTTGATCATGGTCAATGATCTCTTAAATACATTGCTGATATTTTGATAAGGATTTTAGCATTTATGTTCATCAGTGATATTGGCCTATACTTTCCTTTTTTTTTTTTTTTTTTTTGAGTGTCTTCTGGTTTTGGAATTAGGATAATACTGGCCTCATAAAATGAATTTGGAGCTGAAACCGGTTTGGCTCAGAGGATAGATCATCAGTCTGCGGACTAAAAGGTCCCAGGTTCGATTCCAGTCAAGGGTATGTACCTTGGTTGTGGGCACATCCCCAATGGGGGGTGTGCAAGAGGCAGCTTGGTCAATGTTTCTCTCTCATCAATGTTTCTGGCTCTCTATCCCTCTCCGTTCCTCTCTGTAAAGAATCAATAAAATATTTTTAAAAAAATGAATTTGGAACTCATCCCTCTTCCTGAATTTCTTGGAATAGTTAGACAAGGATGGCTGTTAGTTCGTTTTAGAATGTTTGGTAAAATTCGTGTATAAAGTCACATGGTCCAAAACTTTTATTTATTTGTTGGAAGTTGTTTTGTTTTTTTAATTACTGCTTTAATTTCACTAGTTGTAATCTGTTTATTCAGATTCTCTGATTCTTCCTGGTCCAGTTTTGGAAGATTGTATGCCCTAAGAATTTATCTAGATTGTCCCAATTTATTGGCATATAGTTGTTCATAATACTTTTTTTTTTTTTACCATCCTTTGTATTTCTTTAGTGTCAGTTGACTCTTTTTCATTTATGATTTTACTAGAGTGCTGGTGCATTAAATTCATGCATGGAGGTGGGGGTTGTCCCTCAGCCCAGCCTGTACCCTCTTCAATCTGGGACCCCTCGAGGAATGTCTGACTGCCCTCTCACAATCTGGGACTGCTGGTTCCCAACTGCTCACCTGCCTGCCTTCCTGATTGCCCCTGTTTCTGCCTGCCAGCCTGATCACCCCTAACCACTCCCCTGCCAGCTTGGTTGATGCCTAACTGCTCCCCTGCCAGCTTGTTTGCCCCTAACTGCCCTCCCCTGCAGGCCTGGGTTCCCCCCAACTTCCCTCCCTTCAGGCTTGATCACCCCCAACTGCCCTCCCTTGCAGCCTGGTCCCTCTCAACTGCCCTCCCCTGCTGGCCTGATCTCCCACAACTTCCCTCCCTTGCAGACCTGGTCCCTCCCAACTGCTCTCCTCTGCTGGCCATCTTATAGCAGCCATCTTGGGGCATCCATCTTTTACCACATGGGGGCAGCCATCTTATGTGTTGAAGTGATGGCCAATTGCATATTACTCTTTTTTTTTTAGATAGGATAGAAGCCTGGTGCATTGGTAGGGGTCAACTGGTTTGCCCTGAAGGGTGTCCCGGATCAGGGTGGATGTTCCCTTGGGACATGCGGCGGCCTGGATAAGGGGCCTGGGTGTGGTGGTTTGCAGGCCAGCCACACCCCTTGTCAACTCAAGCAGAGGCCCTGATATCTGGGATTTATTTATCTTCTATAACTGAAACTTTGTATGTAGCCTTGAGTGGAGTCCTGGGCTGGCCAGGATGTGCTGGAAGTTTGGCTTCCTCCATTGCCTGGGAAACCCAAGACTCCTGCTCACTCGATGGCCACAGACATCTTGGTTGGGTTAATTTGCGTTCTCACTCCTGATTGGCTGGTGGGCATGGCTTGTGGTGGAGGTACAGCCAATTTGCATATTAATCTCTTATTAGATAGATTTACTTGGCTCCTCTCTCTCTTTTTTTTCTCTTTTTGATATGTCTTGTTAAAAGTTTGTCAATCATGTTTATATTTTCAAAGAACCAGCTCTTGCTTTTACTGATCTTTTGTATTTTTTAAGACTTATTTTGTTTATTTCTGCTGCGATCTTTATTATTTCCTTTCTTCTACTCACTTAGGGCTCTGTTGATTTTTTTCAGTTCTATTAAGTATAAAGTTAGATTGTTTGAGTTTTTTATTGCTTTCTGAAGTAGGCCTTTCATGCTATGAATTTCTCTCTTAGAACAGCTTTTGCTATGTCTCACAGATTTTTGGTTTTTGTGTTCTCATTTTCATTTGTTTCAAGATAACTGATTTCTTCCTTGATCTCATTGTTAACCCATTCATTGTTTATTAACATGTTATTAAGCCTCCATGAATTTGTGTTTTCCAGTTTTCTCCTGTGATTAATTTCTAGTTCATGTCATTATGGTCAGAGAATGATGATTGATAGGTTTTAATCATATCAATCATGCTTGATATGATTTTAATCTTCTTAAATTTATTGAGACTTTTTATGAAGATGATGCTTGATATGATTTTAATCTTTTTAAATTTATTGAGACTTTTTTTGTGTGTCCTAACTTATCTATTCTAGAAAATGTTCTATGAGTACCTGGAAAAATATATATATATTTTTTCATTCTGCTGTTTTTTGATGAAGTGCTCTGAAGATATTAATTAAACCCATCTGATCAAGTATTTCATTTAAGGTCACTGTCACCTTGTTGATATAAATGGGATATTAAAAAAAACACCTTATTGTTAATGTCTCCTTTTATGTGCATTAAAATGTGTTTTACATATATAGATGCTCCTAGGGTGCATAAATGTTTAGCAGAGTTATATCCTCTTGCTGATTTGCTCCTTTTATCATTATATAGCATACTTCTTTGTATCTTACTCTAGCCTTTGTTTTGAAGTCTATTTTGTCCAAAATAAGTATTACTACGCCAGCTTTTTTTTCATTTCTATTCACATGAAATATCTTTTTTCCATCCATTTACCTTTAGTCTGTTTGTATATTTCATTTTGATGTGGGTCTCTAGTAGACAGCATATATATGGATCTTCCTTTATTATCCAGTCAGTTACCCTATATCTTTTGAGTGGAGCATTTAAGACATTTACATTTAAAGTAATTATTGATAGGCATATATTTATTGCCATTGTCTTCTACTTTTTTAAAAAAAATAAATCTTTATTGTTCATATTATTACAAATGTTCCTCATCCCCCCATTGCTCTCCTCCACCACGTTTCCATCCCACCCTCTGCCCTTTTCCCATCCCCCATTGTCCTCATCCATAGGTGCAGTTTATGTTCAGTCTCTTCCTCCCCCCGCCCCCCCACTCGCCATTTCCCTGAGAATCATCAGTCCCCTCCCCTTCCATACCTCTGCTTCTATTATATTCACCAGTTAATATTGTTCATCATGATTTTTACTTCCCTTGGTTTTTAGATTAACTTGTTGATAGTTACGTATTTGTTGTTCATCATTTTTATCTTTATTTTCTTCCTCTTCCTAAAGAACCCCTTTTAGCAATTCATATAATTCTGGCTTGGCGGTGATGAACTCCTTTAGCTTAAATTTATTTGTGAAGCTCTTTATCTGGCTTTCAATTCTGAGTGATAGCTTTGCTGGGTAGAGTATTTTTGGCTGTAGGTTCTTGCTAGTCATCACCTTGAATATTTCTTGCCATTCCCGTCTGGTCTGCATGGTTTCTGTTGAGAAATCAGCTGACAGTCATATGGGTGCTCCTTTATAGGTAACTACCTGCTTTTGTCTTGCTGCTTTTAATATTCTCTCTTTGTCTTTAGCTCTTGGAATTTTAATTATGACGTGTCTTGGAGTGGTCCTCTTTGGATTCATTTTGTTTGTGGTTCAGTGAGCTTCCTGGACTTGAAAGTCTATTTCTGTCCCCAGGTGGGGGAAGTTTTCTGTCACTATTTCTTTCTATATGTTTTCTGTATCTTGCTCTTTGTCATCTTCTGGGACACCCATAATTCTGATGTTGGTTCGCTTGAAGTTGTCCCAGAGGTTTCTTACACCATCTTCAACTTTCTGGATTCTCTTTTCTTCTTGCTTCTGCGGAGGAGTGTCCTCTGGCTCTTTGTCTTCCAAATCTTTGACTTGATTCTTGCCATCTTCCATTCTGTTTTTAGGACTCTGTATAATATTTTTTATTTCACAGAATGTATTCTTTATTTCTAGTTGATCCTTTATCATTTCTTGTTGATACTTTATTATTTCTAGTTGATCCATTTTCATATCTTCATAGGTCTCATTTATTTTATCAGCCTTTTCTAGGAGATTCTTGAACAACCTTATAAGCGTGATTTTGAACTCTATATCCAGTCGCTTTTTGTCCTACATTTCTTTTGTTTGTGATCTGTTTCCTCATCTTGGCATTTTCGCTGCTTCCTTGAGTTGGTAGGTTGGGAGGATCAGCTGTGTCTATGCCAGGAGACAGTCTTATTCCACTAGACTTGGAAACCTGTAAAAGCCTCTGAGTTCAGCTTGGATGGGGCAGAGTTTCAGGGTGGAGCCTACAGCCTTGGCTTCTGGTTAGCCCCGCCCTCTGAGGTTCCTGAGTCTCAGTGTTCCTCAGTGTCCTTTGGTACTCGCTGCAAGCACCTCTGAGAGAAAGGCACCCTAGAGTTTCGCCCGCTACCAGACAGTCTAGTCTCTCCTCCAACGAGCCTGAAACTGGGGTTCAGTGCAGTTGGAAGTGGGGTTAAGAGCAGTCCAGAACTTATGTCTCCTTCCCACTAGGGCAATCCCGTGGCCCAATCAACCCTCTGTCCTCTGTGCGAAATGTGAGTGACTCGGGGGCTCTGCCTTTCACCGCTCCCCTGAGCTTCCACCTTTCAGCCCAGATTCCCTCTGTATGAGGCTGGGGCCCGAGGGTCTCGCCCAGGACTGGGGTTCAGTGCAGTCGGAGTTGGGGTTCAGCACAGTCCGGAGCTTTTATCTCCTTCCTGCTAGGGAATGCCAGCCAGGCACTCAGCTGTCCCTCCTCTCCAGCTCTATCCTCTCCCCACACGTGCATCGTGTCTCCATACCTTAGGCTTTTACAGATCCTCTGATTATCCTTCTGGTTTTCTCTTTCCTTCTAGTTGTAGAATTTCCAGTCAGTCAACTTTCCTGTAGTTCTGGATAATGTCCACTTTATATTTTAGTTGTATTTTTTGAAATTGTTGAGTGAGGCTGCAGTTAAGCATTTACCTCTGCCGCCATCTTGGTTTTTTCACCATTGTCTTCTTTTAAAAACCTGTTTTAAAAATTGATATGAGAGAGAGAGAGGAAGGTAGAGGGAGGGAGTGACATCAATTGGTTGCTTCCTACACTCTACCTATTGGGGATGGACCCCACAACCTGGGTATGTGCTCTGACTGGTAAGCTCTTGGTGTAGGGAATGATGCTCAACCAACTGAACCACACTGGCCAGGGGTGTCATTGTATTCTTTTAACTCTTTCCCTCTCTTCTTCTTTCTCCTCCTCCTCCTTCTCTTCCTCCTCCTCCTCCTCCTCCTCTTCTTCCTTCTCTTCCTCCTCCTCCTTCTAACAGCCCTTTAACATTTCTTATAATGCTGGTTTTGTCATAACAAACTCTTATAGCCTTTTAGTCTCAGGGAAGATCTTTATTTCTCCTTCAATTTCAATTGATAGCCTTGCTGGGTAAAATATTCTTGGTTGTAGGTCCTTGTTTTTCATCACTTTGAATATTTCTTCCCAGTCCCTTCTGGCTGGAAATGTTCCTATTGAGAAATCATCTGATAGCCTTATGGGATGCTCAACCAACTAAACCACACTGGCCAGGGCTGCCATATTCTTTTAACTCTTTCCCCCTTGCAGCTAACTGACTATCTTGATTTTGCTGCCTTTATGATTCTCTCTTTGTCTTTAACTTTTGTCATTTTAATTATCGTATGTGGGCCTCTTTGGGTTCATCTTATTCAGTTCTTTTTGCACTTCCTGGACTTGTGTGTCTTTTTCCTTCAAAAGGTTAAGAAGGTTTTAGTCATTATTTCTTCAAACAGGTACTTGATCCCTTGTTTTCTCTCTTGTCCTTCTATTACTCTTATGATGTTAATGTTGTTATGCTTCATGTTGTCCCAAAGTTCCCTTAAACTATTCTCCTGCTTTTTAATTCTTTTTTCTTTTTCCTGTTCTGATTGTGTGTGTGTATGTGTGTTTCTAACTTGTCTTCCAAATCACTGATTTAATCCTCTGCTTCATCCAAACTACTTTTTAATTCTTCCAGTGTATTCTTAATGTCAGATACGATATTTTAAACTTCTAACTGGTTCTTTTTCATGGTTTCTATGTCCTTTTTCATTCTGTTGTAGTTCTCACTAAGTTCCTTGAGCATCCTTATAAATATTACTTAGAACTCTATCTGATTGAGTGCCTCCATTTATTTAGTTCTTTTTCTGGAGATTCTTCCTGTTCTTTCATTTTGTGTCTATTTATTGATCTCCACATTTTGGCTGTCTCTTTGTTTTCTTCCTATGTATTAGATAGATCTCAGCCTTATGTAGTAGGTGTCCTATGGGACCCAGTGGTATGATTTATTTGATCATATGAACTCTTTTCTCTAGGAATGTCTTTTGTGTGGGTTATGTAGGCCCTCCTATTGTAATTGAGTCTTGATTGCATGGGATTGACCCATAGGCTGGCTGACTGTGAAGCTCAACCCAGACCTTGGCATGCAAGCTGTTGTGCTAAGTGCTGACCAAAAAAAAATTATTTTATTTTTATTTAAAATATATATATAGCCAAAACCAGTTTGGCTCAGTGGTAGAGCATCAGTCTGCGGACTGAAATGTCCCGGGTTCAATTCCGGTCAAGGGCATGTACATTGGCTGCGGGCACATCCCCGGTAGGGGGTGTGCAAGAGGCAGCTGGTCAATGTCGATGTTTCTAGCTCTCTATCTCTCTCCCTTCCTCTCTGTAAAATACTAATAAAATATATTTTTTAAAAATAAATTATATATATATATATATATATATATATATATATATATATATATAATTGATTTTTTACAGAGAAGAAGGGAGAGAGATAGAGAGCCAGAAACATCGATGAGAAAGAGTCATCGATCAGCTGCCTCTTGCATGCCCCCCCACTGGGGATGTGCCCGCAACCAAGGTACATGCCCCTAACCAGAGCCGTGCTGGCAAAGAGATGGTGCAGTGTCTCCCGGCCTGTAGCGGACTCGGCCCGCCTCCGCACACCGTGCTGGTGGGGAGATGGCACGGCGCCTTCCCTTTGCACCCCGGCAAGTCTTTCTGCCACCACTGCCAGCAGCCGGCTCCAAAGTTTCCGCCACTACTGCCATGTGGATTTTAATACTACAGGGGAAATTGAGACACAGGAGCTACCGTTGCTGACGCACCTGCCACCGCACCCTCGAATGGGAATCCACCGAAATCAGAGCTCACTACGCCCCAGGCTCAGAGAGAGTGTGGCTTCAGAACTTAGCCTCTGCGCCCACAGGAGCTCCGCTTCCGCACCAAAGGAGACACCATTGAGGGGGAACTCTCTGCCCGCAGCCATCTCAGCCCACCCACAACCTTCCCAGCACACCTGCCGTGCTGGTGAGGAGCCAGCACGGCACCTTCCATTAGCGGCCCCGGCGAGTCCTCCCTCAGCCGCCACATGGCTGGGCCAAAGCTCCCGCCACTGCCGCCATGTGAACTTTAAAACTACTGTGGAAATTGAACCACAGGTGTAACCGTCGCTGCCGCACTGGCCACCACCACCAGCCACCACCACCGCGAATAAAGGAAATCCACTGAGAACAGAGCTCACTACGCCCTGGGCTCAGGGAGTGGGCAGCCTCAGAACTTAGCCTCTACGTCCCCAGCTGCTCCACTTCCGAACCGAACAAGACACCTTTGAGGGCGGTTTACCCGCCTCAGCCATCTCAGCCCGCCTGCAATAGTCCCAGCCTGCCCGCCGTGTTAGCATGGAGCTAGCACGGCCCCTCCAACACGCGACCCCAGCCCTCCAGAGGGGCTGTGTGCCCCGGGTGAGCCGTGTGTCCCAGGGGGCCCTGTGCCCCGGGTGAGCCGTGTGTCCCAGGGGGCCGTGTGCCCCGGGTGAGCTGTGTGTCCCAGGGGGCCCTGTGCTCCGGGTGAGCCATGTGTCCCAGGGGGCCGTGTGCCCCGGGTGAGCCGTGTGTCCCAGGGGGCCGTGTACACCGGGTGAGCCGTGTGTCCTGGTGGAAGCAGAGGGACCCAGGGGGAGGGGTAGTGAGAACCAGAGGGGGAGCAGACTCTATTTGTGTGGTCCTGAGATAGCCACCATAAAACAAGCAGACTGCCAAATGAGAAGCGGATTCTATTCATGTGATCCTGAGATAGTCACCATAAAACAAGCACAATGTCAAATGACAGCAGGGAGGGGAAGGAGACCTGGGGGGAGATAAGAGAACAACCGAAGGACTGGAATACATGAATATAAGTACAACCAATGAACACAGAACTCTGGGGAGGGAGGGCATGAATGGGAGGTTGGGGGGGGCAATGTTAAGATATGTACACATAATACCTTAATAAAAAATAAAAAAAAGAGAAAAAAAATGAAAAAAAATGAAAAAAATGAAAAAGAGCCCAAACCGGTTTGGCTCAGTGGATAGAGCATCGGCTTGTGGAATCAAGGGTCCTGGGTTCAATTCTGGTCAAGGACATGTACCTTGGTTGTGGGCACATCCCCAGTGTGGGGTATGCAAGAGGCAGCTGATCAATGTTTCTCTCTAATCGATGTTTCTAACTCTCTATCCCTCTCTCTTCCTCTCTATAAAAGACCAATAAAATATATTTTGAAAAAATGAAAAGAGAATAAGGAAAGATAAAAGGAAAAAAAGAATAAGAAAATGGATTAAAAAAGAAAAAGAAAGAAGAAAAATGTTTAAGAAAAAAGAGAAGATAAAAGAAAAATATTAAAAAAGAAAACAGTAGCATTCACCTCAGCAGAGTTTAGTGTCTATTGAAATCGCCCTTTGGATAGGTTCTTTGTGAAGTTTTTGGATCCTGCTCTGATGTTGTCTAAAGCTTGCCACTTGGTGTGTTGTTTTGGGGTCTCTTGGGAGGACTCTGGTGCAGGCCAATGTCAGACTTCTGGGCCTGACCTTTGGCAACCTGTTTGAATATACAAGTGATCCACAGCTTTTAGTTGCCTCTGTGGGGCTTGGCTGCACATGGGAAGAACCAAGCTGCTTTCCAAGGCAGCTTTTATTAGAACTAGGCCCCAGGGCAGGTCAGCAAATGCCCTAAGGCACCCCAGGATCCACCTCTGCCTCTACCTGCCTCGATTTGCCAGCTGCCTGTTAAGCTCAGTTACTGAAAGAGCCTCTAGCAGAATCTGAAGGATGGGGCTGGTGGATCTCTTGTAAGGGGGAGGTGCTGTTCAGACTTAAGGAAATGTGGGTATAACACCCCATTCCAGAGCCACACATCTGAATCTATTCTGGATCTTGGCCTGTCCTCTTTAGGATAGAGCAGCTAGTGGTCAGAGGGGTGGGGCCTCCTGAGCCCAGAGGTTGGTCTGCCAAAAGATGGATGGATGTTTCTATCAGATCTCCTGAGGTGTAAGCACCAATCAGGCCCACAGAAAAGTGGTGTGAGCTGCCCTGCCCCAAAGCCAGTAACTGACACCCCCTGAGTCAGCCCAGACTTCTTTGTCTGGGCCTATGCCCTTGATTCTTCAGCAGGGCGTGACATTGCAGTGGTGCAAGAGGCATTCCGCAGTGTGGTAATTACTCTCCCTCAGGCTGATGCCACTCAGAGGGTATTGCTTCACCCGAGAAAGATGGCCACTGTGGTATCTGAGAATGATTCAGTACAGGGATTCTGGTGGTGGTCCCCCAATACTTCTCCCCAGAGCCACAAACCCCAGATTCTGTTCAGATGACTTCAGTCCACACCACCCTCCCTGTGTCAGAGCCCAGGGTGTGTGGCTATGAGTGAAATTTTGCATGTTGGCCCTTTAAAATATTGTCTGTATCTCCATCAGACTCTGCCTCTCCTTGGTGGACAGAAACTTGCTGCTTTTCTCAGCCAGAAACTAGGTGGGTACCTCTTCCCAGCTCTGATGCTCTGGGCTGGGAAGCCTGGTCTGGGGTTTAGGCCCCCATCTCTTCAGAGTAACCTACCACAGCTGAGGTATCCCTCTGGCACCCCAGCCACCACCTGTAGGACGACCTCTGTCAACCCCTCTCAAGTCTCCACTCTTCCTACTAGTCTTGATGTGGCTTCTTCTGCAAATCCTTGGTTATAAGACTCCTCTTCAGCTAGTTATTCAGGGTGACTGTTCTCCAATTTGTATTATTTCCAATTTGGTCATGGGAGGAGGTGAATGCAAGATCCACCTACTCTGCCATCACCAGAACATTCTCTCTCTTCTAAGATTTTTTATTTTAGAGAGAGAGAGAAAGAGGGAGGCAGAGAAAGAGAAACATTGATATGAGAGCCAAGCATCAATTAGCGGCCTCCTGCACGCCCCCTCCCTTCAACCCAGGCATGTGTCGTGACCAGGAATCGAGCAGGCAACCTTTCAGTGCATGGGACAATGCCCAACCAACTGAGCCACTGGCCAGAGCTCTTCTTTATAAGTTCTTATAATACTGATAATTAATCACAGTTGCAGCTATTAGTTTTTCTTCTTTTCTAGCATAAGCATCTAAAGGCTATAAATTTCCTTTTAAGTGTAAAATTTAGCTGCATGTTACAGTTTAATATGTAATCAAATTTTCTAATTACCCTTTATTTTTTAACACATGAATTATTTTGAAGTGTATTTTTAAACTTACAAATGATACTATTTGTTGAAGATTTTTAATTTTTTATTGACCTTCACTTTTGTATTGTGGTCAGACTGTAAAACCTCTGATAAAGTTACTTTAAAATTTGTTGAAACATAATTTATGTACTAAAATGTCATTTATCCTATCTAATAAAAGAATAATATGCAAATTGGCCATCACTCCAACACACAAGATGGCCACACCTATGTGGTCGAAGATGGCTGCCCCCATGTGGACACAAGATGGCCACCACATGATGGCCAGCAGGGGAAGGCAGTTGGGAGGAACCAGGCCAGCAGGAGAGGGCAGTTGGGGGAGACCAGGCCTGCAGGGGAAGACAGTTAGTGCAACCAGATCAGCAGGGGAGGACAGTTAGGAGTAACCACGCCAGAGGGGGGAGGGCAGTTGGGGGTGATCAGGATGGCAGGGAAGTAGTTAGGGGCAATCAGGCAGGCAGGCAAGTGGTTGGGAGCCAGCAGTCCTGGATTGTGAGAGGGATGTTCAACTGCCCGTTTAGGCCCGATCCCACCAGGATTGGGTCTAAACGAGCAGTTGAATATCTATCAAGGGGTCCCAGATTGGAGAGGGTGCAGGCTGGGATGAGGGACCACCTCCCATGCATGAACTTCATGCACCAGGCCTCTAGTTTCTTATAAATATAATGGGTATTTTAAAAGGATGTAACTTTTCTAATTATCATATATATGATATTATTTATTTAATAACATTTGATAATTATTCAAATCTTCTATATCTAAATTTTTGGTCTATTCGATGCATCATTTACTGAAAAAGAAAAAATCTCTCACTTTAATTGTGGCTTTTTAAATTTCTCCATGTAATTTCTGTGTTAAATCTCTAGACCAATTTGAAGAGTATTGGCATCTTAATAATATTAAATCTTCTAATCCCTAAGTATAGGATGCTTTTTATTTATTTAGATTATTAATTGCTTTCAATGTTTTGTAGTTTTCAGAGTATATGTTACTTTTTAATTGTGATAAAACACATTACATAAAATTTAGCATCTAAACTATTTTTTAAATGTATAGTTTAGCAGCATTGAGTGTGTGTGTGTGTGTGTGTGTGTGTGTGTGTGTGTATAATTTTCACTACTTTTTTTTTTCATTTTATAAAGCTAAAATTCTATACCCATTAAATAACAACTCTCCATTTCCCCTTCTCCCCAGTGTTTGGTAACTACCATTCTATTTTATGTTTCCACTGGAGGCCCAGTGCATGAATTTGTGTACAGGTTGGGTCCCTTGGCAATAATTTTTCTGTAACTGTAATGCTTGATTAACAGTTATTTGACCTTTAGTGCAAGTCATAGTGAATGATTGAACTCCCAGTCTCCCATCAAACCCCCGAGGAGACAATTTGCATATTAGTCTTTTATTATATAGGATAAGTTTAGCTAGTTTAGATACATAATATAATCCTACAGTATTCGTATTTTTGTTACTGGCTAATTTTATTTAGCATGTTCTCAAGGTTCTTCCATGTTATAGTATGTGATACTATTCCTTCCTTTTTAAAACTGAGTAATATTCCATTGTTTGTATATCATATTTTGTTTATCCATTCATCTCTTGATGAATATTTGGGTTGCATCCACCTCTTGGCTCTTACAAATAAAACTGCTATACACATGGGTGTTTGAATATCTCTTCAAGATCCTGTTTTCCGGTTTTGTTTGTTTGTTTGTTTGTTTTTGCATGTATACTCAGAAGTGGGATAATTTGTGTTTTTTGTTTGTTTTTTATAGCACCCATTTTATTGATTGTGAGATGAAATATCAGTGTGATTTTGATTTGCATTTCTATAATGATTAGTTATATTGAGCATATTTTCATTTCTTATTGGTCATTTATGTATTATTTTTGGATAAATGTCTATTCAAGTCTTTGTCCAAATTTTAATCAGGCTATTTGTCTATTTGTTGTTGAGTGGTAGGAGTTATTTATATATTCTGAATACTAACCCCTTATCAATCAGATATATAGTTCAAATATATCCTCTCCCATTCTATAGGTCACCTTTATACTCTATTGATTGTGTCCCTTGATGTACAGAAGTATAAAAGTTTGGTGGTGTCTCTTTTTACTTTTGTCACTTGTGCTTTGGTATCACATACAACTAGAGGCCTGGTGAATGAAAATTCATGCACTGGAGTGAGGTTCCTCAGCCTGGCCTGCCCGCTCTCACAGTCCAGGAACCCTCAGGGGCAGGAGGCGACCCTGCGATCAGGGGAAGGAGACACCCCATCACACTTCTGCTGCTGCCACTGCCGGCAGTGCAAGTCTCAGTCGGCCCTAGTTAGATGAGCCTCAGGTTGACCTGGGGAGCTGGGCAGCTGCCATTCAAGATTTTCCTGTGCCTTGGGCTGGCCCTGGGCAGCTGGGAAGATGGCCATTCAAGGCTTGCCTATGCCACAGCCAGCTCTGGGTGGTGGGGTGGCTGAGGAGACTGGAGTACTCTGGAGGCAGGCATGCGGAGCAGCCAAACCTGCCTGGGGCAGGCCCAGCTATGCAGTGCATATGCCACCCTAGCAGGGCTGAGAGGACTGGGTGCCACCATCTTGTGGCTGTGGTCACTGCCATCTTTGAGGGCACGATGGTCAATTAACATATTCCCCCTTTATTAGATAGGATAAATCATTGCCAAATCCAATGTTGTGAAGCTTTTTCTATGTTTTATTCTAGTTTTAGAGTTTTAAGTCTTCTGTTTAAGTCTTTAATCCATTTTGAGTAATTTTTGTATGTGGTATAAGGTAATAGTCCAACCTCATTCTATCGTATTGGCATATCCAATTTTTCTATGACCATTTATTAAAAATACTATTCTTTTCCCATTATGTATTTTTGTGTATTTTTGTTTTTTTTTTAATTTATTAAGGTATTATATGTGTACACAGCTTACCATTGCCCCTCCCTCCCATACATGCCCTCCCTCCCCAGAGTTTTGTGTCCATTGGTTGTACTTATATGCATGCATACCAGTCCTTTGGTTGATCTCTTATCTCCCCCAGATCTCTTTACCCCCCCCCCCCCGCTGTCATTTGACAGTCTGCTTGTTGTTTTATCTGTCTCTATATCTATCTTTCTGTTCATTCGTTTATAATGTTCTTTAATATCCATAAATGAGTGAAGTCATGTGGTGTTTCTCTTTCATTGACTGGCTTATTTCACTCAGCATGATGCTCTCCAATTCCATCCAGGTTACTGCAAATGATGAGAATTCCTTCCTTTTTATGGCAGCATAGTATTCCATTGTGTAGATGTACCATAGTTTTCTGATCCATTCATCTGCTGACGGGCACCTAGGCTGTTTCCAAATCCTAGCTATTGTAAATTGTGCTGCTATGAAAAGAGGGGTGCATATATCCTTTCTGATTGATGTTTCTAGTTTCTTGGGGTATATTCCTAGTAGTGGGTTTACTGGGTCAAATGGGAGTTCCATTTTCAGTTTTTTGAGGAAGCTCCATACTGTTCTCCACAGTGGTTGCACCAACCTGCAATCCCACCAGCAGTGCATGAGGGTTCCTTTTTCTCCACAACCTCACCAACATTTGTCGTTTGTTGTTTTGTTGATATTGGCCATTCTGACAGGTGTGAGATGGTACCGCATTATTGTTTTGATTTGCATCTCTCGGATGATTAGTGACTTTGAGCATGTTTTCATGTGCCTCTTGGCCTTCCTTCTGTCTTCTTTTGAGAGGATTCTGTTTAGGTCCATTTCCCATTTTTTAATTGGCTCATTTATTTTCCTTTTATTGAGTTGTATAAGCTGTCTGTAGATGTTGGAGATTAAACCTTTATCAGTGATATCATTTGCAAATATGTTCTCCCATACCGTGGGACTTCTTGTTGTTTTGTTGATGGTTTCTTTTGCTGTAATAAAGCTTTTTATTTTGATGTAGTCCCATTTGTTCATTTTCTCTTTAGCTTCCATTGCCCTAGGGTTAGTATCAGTGAAGAAGTTCTTTAGGCATATGTCTGAGATTTTGCTGCCTGTGGATGTCTCTAGTATTTTTATGGTTTCCTGTCGTATGTTTAAGTCATGTATCCATTTTGAGTTTATTTTTGTGTATGGTGTAAGTTGGTGATCTAGTTTCATTCTTTTGCATGTTTCTGTCCAATTTTCCCAACACCATTTACTGAAGAGACTGTCTTGACTCCATTGTATGCTCATGCCTCCTTTGTCAAATATTAATTGAGCATATTGATTTGGATTGATATCTGGATTCTCTAATCTATTCCATTGATCTATATGTCTGTTCTTGTGCCAGTACCAGGCTGTTTTGAGAACAGTGGCTTTGTAATACAACTTGAAATATGGTATTGAGATCCCTCCTACTTTACTCTTCTTTCTCAAGATTGTTGCAGCTATTTGGGGTCTTTTATTGTTCCAAATGAACTTTTGGAGAGTCCTTTCTAGGTCTGTGAAGTATGTCATTGGTATTTTAATAGGGAGTGCAAAGAACTTATAAATTGCTTTGGGAAGTATGGACATTTTGATGATGTTGATTCTACCAATCCATGAACATGGTATGTTCTTCCATCTGTTTATATCTTCCTCTATCTCTTTTTTCAGTGTTGTGTAGTTTTCAGCATATAGGTCTATTACCTCCTTACTTAAGTTTATTCCTAGGTATCTTAATTTTTTTGGTGCGATGGTAAATGGGATTGTTTTTTAGTCTCTGTTTCTTTGAGTTCATTATTGGTGTATAGAAATGCCATAGATTTCTTGGCATTGATTTTGTATCCTGCTACATTGCCAAATTCGTTTATTAAGTCTATTAGTTTTTTGATGGAGTCTTTTGGACATGTACAATATCATGTCATCTGCAAATAGGGACAACTTCACTTCTTCGTTTCCAATTTTGATGCCTTTTATTTCCTCTTCTTCTCTAATTGCAATGGCTAGTACTTCCAGTACTATGTCAAACAGAAGTGGTGAGAGTGGGCATCCCTGTCTTGTTCCTGTTCTTAGAGGGAATGGTTTTAGTTTTTGCCCATTGAGTATGATGTTTGCTGTGGGTTTATCATATATAGCTTTTATTATGCTGAGGTATGATCTTTGTACTCCCATCTTGTTGAGACTTTTTATCAGGAAAGGGTGTTGGATTTTATCAAATCCTTTTTCTGCATCAAAGATATGACTATATGATTTTTAACTTTCAATTTGTTTATGTAATGTATCATGTTTATTGATTTGCGGATATTGTACCATCCTTACATTCCGGGAATAAATCCTACTTGGTCATGGTGTATGATCTTTTTGATGTTCTGTTGGAGCCTATTTGCTAGAATTTTGTTGAGGATTTTGGCATCTATGTTCATGAGGGATATTGGCCTGTAATTCTCTTTCATTGTGTTAGCTTTATCTGGTTTTGGTATTAGGGTGATGCTGGCTTCATAAAAGGAGTTTGGAAGTGTTCCTTCCTCTTTAATTTTACCCTGCCGAAATACAAAGGATTGTTACAAAATACTACGAACAACTCTATTCCAACAAACTGGACAACCTGGAGGAAATGGACATATTCCTAGAAAAATATAACCTGCCAAAATTTAATCAGGAAGAATCTAAAAATCTCAATAGACCAGTGACTTTGGAAGAAATTGAAGCAGTCATCAAAAAGCTTCCAGCAAACAAAAGCTCAGGGCCAGATGGCTTCACAGGAGAATTTTACCAAACATTCAAGGAAGAACTAAAACCTATCCTTCTCAGACTATTCCACAATCCCATTATGTATTTTTGGTAGCCTTGTTGAAAACCAGGAGTCTGTATACATGTGGGTTTACCTTGGGGATCCTTTTTTGATTGTGTTGGTTTCTATGTCTGTCTTTATGCCAGCACCACACTGTTTTGTTTATTGTAGCTTTGTAAATCAGGAATTTGTGATGCATTTAGTTTTGTTCTTCTCAAGATTGATTTGGCTATTCTGTAACCTTTGTGTTTCCATATAAATTTATGGAACACAATTTTTGTATTTTTTTCCCTACTTCTGAAAAAGAATGACAATGTAGACCGAAGCAAGATGGCGGCCTAGGATTCCTCAACAATTTGGAAAAAAACAATAGATAAAATCAAAAGGGATCGCACCAGACCCACAGGAAAGCTGGCGAAATGGGAAGGCTACAACTAGACACAAAGCAGGACACTGCCGCTCTCATGTGGAGTTTAAAATTACAGCGAAACCGGACCTGTCGGAGCCGCTGCTGCTGGGAATGAGGGAAGCCAGACCTCGCTCCGCCCCGGGGCCCCAGGAGTGGGCCAGCGCTGCCAGCCGCCACGGGAGCTGATGTGGGCCTCCGCTGCGCCATCGGCTCCTGCCTGGACGAGAAGCCCGTGAGCGCTACCTCCCTGCCCGCAGCCATCCCGGCCCTCAGCCATCTCAGCCCGCCTGCAGTGCTGGAGAGGAGCGGGTGCAGCGTCTCCCTGTCCGCAGCCAGCTCGGCCCAGAAATGGGAAGGCTACAACTAGACACCAAGCAGGGCACTGCTGCTGCCATGTGGAGTTTAAAACTACAGCGAACCGGACCTGCCGGAGACGCTGCCACCAGGAATGAGGGAAGCCAGACCTCGCTCCGCCCTGGGGCCCAAGGACTGGGCCAGCCCACCGGCCATGGGAACCAGGGAGCTGTTATGGGACCTTCGGCACCTGCCCACAACCATCCCGAGGAGCTGTCGCGGCGTCTCCCGGCCTGCTGCCAGCTGGGCCCATTCTCCGAACCCACCTTATTGGTGGGGAGCTGGCGTGGTGCCTTCCCTTTGCACCCCGGTGAGTCTTTCCGCTGCCACCGCCAGCGGCCGGCTCCAAAGCTTACGCCACTACCACCATGTGGATTTTAATACTACGGGGGAAATTGAGACAAAGGAGCTACTGTCGCTGCCGCACCCACCACCGCCGCCCCCGCAAATGGGAATCCACCGAAATCAGAGCTCACTACGCTCCGGGCTCAGAGAGAGTGTGGCTTCAGAACTTAGCCTCTTTGTCCACAGCAGCTCCGCAACAAAGGAGACACCATTGAGGGCGGTCTCTCCACCCGCAGCCATCTCAGCCCGCCCACAACCTGGTGAGGAGCCAGCACGGCACCTTCTGTTAGCGGCCCCGGCGAGTCCTCCCTCAGCCGCTGCATGGCCGAGCCGAAGCTCCTGCCACTGCCGCCATGTGAACTTTAAAACTACAGAGGAAATTGAACCACAGGAGTGACCGTTGCTGCCGCACCAGCCACCGCCACATGCCACCACTGCTGCAAATAAAGGAAATCCACTGAGAACAGAGCTCACTATGCCCTGGGCTCAGAGAGTGGGCTGCCTCAGAACTTAGCCTCTGCATCCGCAGCTGCTCCGCTTCCACACCGAACAAGACACCTTTGAGGGCGGTCTACCCACCTGCAGCCATCTCAGCCCACCTGCAACTGTCCTAGCCTGCCTGCCTTGCTAGGAGGGAGCTAGCGTGGCCCCTCCAATATGAGACCCCAGCACCCGAGAGGGGTCGTGTGCCCTGGGTGAGCCATATGTCCAGGGGGCCGTGTGCCCTGGGTGAGCCGTGTGTCCCAGGGTGCCCTGCGCCCCGTGTGAGCCGTGTGTCCCAGGGGGCTGTGTTCCCCAGGTGAGCCGAGTGTCCCAGGGGGCCGTGTGCCTCGGGTGAGCCCTGTGTCCCAGGGGAAGCAGTGGGACCCAGGGGGAGGGGCGGTGAGAACCAGAGGAGGAGCGGACTCTATTCGTGTGGTCCTGAGATAGCCACCATAAAACAAGCAGACTGCCAAATGAGGAGCGGATTCTATTCATGTGATCATGAGATAGTCACCATAAAACAAGCAGATTGTCAAATGACAGCAGGGAGGGGAAGGAGACCTGGGGGGAGATAAGAGAATAACCGAAGGACTGGTATGCATGAATACAACCAATGAACACAGAACTCTGGGAGGGAGGGCATGAATGGGAGCGGGGGGGCAATGGTAAGATATGTACACAATATAATACATTAATGAAAAAAAAAAGAAAAAGAAAGAATGATAATGGAATACTCATAGGAATTGCTTTGAAACTGTAGACCACTTTGGGTAGTATGGACATTTTAACAATATTATTCTTCCAGTCCATGAGCATAAGCTGTCTTTCCATTAATTTGTGTCTTCTTTAATGTCATTCATCAGTGTTTTGATGTTTTCATTACTTAAGTCTATTCCTAAGCATTTTATTTTTTAAAAAAAAACTGATTTGAGATTTGTTGTCCCACTTATTTATGCATTCATTGGTTGATTCATTTTTGAAATTTAAATTTTATATTGTTGACACTATAGCAGATGTCCTCAATTTTCCCTCCTTTGCCCACCTTCACTCAGTCTCTGACCCCTCTTCCACTTGGTCCTCACCACACTATTGTCTGTGCACATGGCTATGTTCTTTAATAGTTTATTTTTTTAAATGTATATTTTTTCATTTATTTCAGAGAGGGAGAGATAGAAATATCGATGAGAGAGAATTATTGATCTGCTGCCTGCTGCATGGCCCCCTTCTGGGGATGGATCCCCAAACCCTGGGCATGTGCCCTGACCAGGATAGATGCTCAACCACTGAACTACACTGGCTAGGCTGCTTTTATTTTTTAAAGATAAATTTGCTGAATTCTTAGTTAACTCTTTCTTTGAGCACTTTGAATATATTATTCCCCTCACTTCTGGCCTCAGCTGAAAAGTCAGATTTGAATATTATTGGGGTTCCCTTATAAATGATGTCATTTTTTTCTTAACTCGTGTCAAGATTTTTTCCTTGTCTTTGATTTTCGGTATTTTTCATATGATATTTCTGTTTGTAGACCTTTTTACCTTTATCATTCTTTGAGTTTGTTGTGCTTCCTGAATATGTAATTATTGTTTTTCAGTACATTAGAGAAGTTGTCAGCCATGATTTTTAAAAAATATGCTGGACTTAATAGCATCCCACATTTCTCTGAAGCCCCATTCATTTAAAAGACATATTTTTATTGATTCAGAAAGGAAGGGAGAGGGAGAGATAGAAACATCAGCAATGAGAATCATTGATTGGCTGCCTCCTGCATGCCCCCATTTAGGATCAAGCCTGCGACCTGGGCATATGCTCTGACCGGGAATCAAACCGGCAACCTCTTGGTTTCTGGGCTGATTGATGCTCAACCGCTGAGCTACACTTGGCTGGGCACCCCATTCATTTTTAAAAAATACTTTTTTCCCTCTCTGTTCTTCAGATTGCATAATCACTACTGACCTTTCTTCTAATTATCTTCTGCTAATTCAAATCTACTGCTGAGCCCCTTTAGTCAGTTTTTTTTTATTTATTTCAGTTATTATACTTTTTAATTCTAGAATTTCCATTTGATTCTTTCCTTATCATTCCTATCTAATCACATTCTTTATTTGCTTTGACATTTTCTCCATGCCTTTTCTACTCTAATCATTGGTTTCCTTTTGTTCTTTGAACATATTTGTAATAGCTACTTCGAAGACTTTGTTAAATTTGACATCTGGTTGCTCTCACAGGCGGTCTCTGTGTTTCTCCCCCACCATCCTCCAGTGGATGGGTCATACTTTCCTGTTTCCTTGCATGACTAATAGTTTTTGTTGAAAACTGGACGTTTTAGATAATATATTGTAGCAACTCTGGGGACTGGTGCCTCCCCTCTGGTGCTTGTTGTTATTTGCTAGGTTTTTGTTGTTGTTGTTGTTTTGGTTTCTTTAGCAACTGGCTGGGTTATTTCAGTAGTCTTTTTATTTCCTGTACTGGTAAGCTTCTGATATTGCTCCCAGGGAGCAAATTCCTGGGTTATGCCCATTGTCATTCTGGGTTAACAGTATATTTTGTGCACACTTTAATTTTTAGAACTTCTATTTTCCTTCAACCTTATTTCTATCTTGCTTAAAAGCTTGTGGAACTTTTAAAGCTACTCAGTGTTTATCCCTACCCATTCAGTGGCCTGCGCAGTGGCGGGCTGCAGACCCGTCTTCAGTGGCAGACTGAGCTCTCCGGGCATCAGTGGGACCTGCTGACTAGACACAGAGGCCCCCCCCCCCCATGCCTTCACACCAGTCTGTCACCTCAGGTTGAGCAGCAGTGAACTTGGGAGCTAGAACCTCCATTCACCCCAAAGTTCCTCCTTGGAGCACAGCCGTGGTCTGCTCTCCGTTTTCAGTCTCTTCAGGAGCTCTGTCCAAGTAGACATCAGGTATGACCTCCCACAGGTGTTCATGGAGAAGGTGCCACACTGGCGCAGAATTTCCTGGGTCAGAATCTACCACATCAACCCACTGAGGGAGCCCCCTTGTTAAGGCAAGGGATGGCAATGTCCGCACAGGGCAGAGCAGAGTCTGTGTTACACAGAGCAGTGGTCGGCAGGTTAACATACATGGCCCCCTGAGCAGCTGGTGGTCAGCCCTGGAATTAGTAACCACAGAAGTCTCGGCTCCTGAATGGCTGCCTGGATCTGGCTGGCGAAGGTCCCAGGAGTGAAGCATCCAGCAACAGCAGTGGCTCTGGTGGCAGCAGCAAACTTCAGCTCAGCTCGTGGCCAGTATTCCAGGCCCGTATGACTGACATCAGCTGGGATTTCAGTGGCCACAACGGCACGAGCTGCCAGAAGCTTCTCCCAGGTTCTCTTCACATTTATGATGTAGATGCCGTCACTTTCCCTTTTGTGGTGGAATTGTTCCGTTTGGAAGTCAAGGTCGATGCCACCGAGAGGGTTCCTGCTGCAAGGAATTTGAAAACATCCTCCTCCTTCCTGTGCAGGACCTTAGGGCTCCGGACATTGTGAAAGTTCCCCTTTCAGTTACCTAGGAGCCGAGAACTAGGCTGTTTGTTTGTTTTAAAATGTATTTTATTGATTTTTTAGAGAGAGGAAGGGAGAGGGAGTTAGAAACATCGATGAGAAATACCAATCAGCTGCCTCCTACACACCCCCCACTGGGGATGTGCCCACAACCAAGGTACATGCCTTTGACCGGAATTGAACCTGGGACCCTTCAGTCCACAGGCAGATGCTCTATCCACTGAGCCTAACCGGTCAGGGGAGAACTAGGCTGTTTGGTCCCTTCTCTGGGTAGCTTGGATGGGGGTAGGGGGGACAGTGGTTTTCACAGGGTTCTCGTGGGCTGTCTCCATCCCTGACCATATCCAGCCGTTCAGCTTTACTAATTGCTAGGTGATTACTTTACTGCTTTCAATAATGCTCTGAGGCACAAATTGCTCATCAATAAAACAATGAAATTCAGACTCCTTTGAAGGGATAGTTCTGGCCCATCTCCTCCCAGCTTTGTCCTTCCCAAGTTCTCTCAAGTGAGCCCGCCTGCCATTTAATTTATATGTCCAGTGATTCTGGCAATTGCCCTTCCCTACCATTTCCAGGTTTTGAGAGCACCCTTAGTGTTTCAAGCGAAACCAGTTCCTTTAGGAAAAGAAAAGGAACTCTCTCGTGTATGGCGTGCTCTCCTTCCAGGCAACCCCTCTGGTTATGCCTGTGGAGCCGGAGGTGGGGACAGTGGCAGGCTTTTCTCTGAGTAACACTTTGTTTAGTGGCCGAGTGCTCAGTGGTGGTGGTGGGGACACAGTACCTTTAGCTCTTATTTTTAAAACAATATATTTTATTGATTTTTTTAGAGAGGAAAAGAGAGTTAGAAACATCAATGAGAGAGAATCATCGATCAGCTGCCTCCTGCACACCCCCTTCTGGGGATGTGCCTGTAACCAAGGTACATGCCCTAGACTGGAATCGAACCTGAGACCCTTCAGTCGGCAGGCTGAGGCTCTATCCACTGAGCCAAACCGGTTTCGGCTATTTAGCTCTTTTTTTGCTGGACTCTCCCAGGATGGAATCACTGCCTAACCAGCCAGCAGAGATGACTGGGGCCCCCATATCGCTAGCAGCACCACTCAGAGCAGAACCTCCTCGGTGGCGGAGCAGGAGAGAAACCCGCCTCTCACCTACACTAGACCATACAGCTTCAGGAAGAGGTGGGAGCAGGATGAGAAACACTGACACCCCGAGGAGGGCTGAGGAGGTGGGGCCTGTGTCCGTGGCTGCACCCGCCTGGCTCCCATCTTGCTGAGTTGGGAGAAGTGATTTTGGTTCACATTCCACAGACTCTCCCTGTTCTTACAACATGCTAATAAATTTTCTTGAATATGTGTTTCTTTAGTTGCCATACATCCTTCGACCATATTAAGATTTTAAGTGATTGTTTTAAAATAATATTCAGGGGTTTTGCTGGTGAGTCGAGTTCCTCACGCTCATGCCAAAGTCGGTTACATCCACCATTTTACTTCTTCTTTCTGGGACACGTATTCCCTTTAATAAGATTTGTTAGAACTCATGCTATATTTTACGTTTCCAGCTATCATATTTTCATCTCTATTTCTCAATACGTCTTCGGTTTTTCCCCCCTGAGTTCTTAATCCAACTGTAATGTCCTGAATAATTCTAGATTTCTAATTTTATTGATTATATTTTAAATTCAAATTTTCATTAGCATTTATTTTAACATTAAAAAAATCTGTTTTTTGGTTTTTTGGTTTTTTTTTAGAAGGGAGAGGGAAACATCCACCTGAGAATGGAACAACCATTAACTACCTCCTGCACACCCCCTACCAGGAATCAAGTCGGCAACCTTTTCAACTGGCAACCTTTCAGTGCTCACCCAGCTGAGCCACACTGGCTGGGGCCCATTTAGTTCTTTCAGAAAGCCACCTAGTCCTGGCCAGTAGCTCAGTGGTTAGAGCACCAGCCCAAGCACCTAAGGGTTGCAGGTTCAATCACTGGCCAGGGGCATGTATGTGGGGTGCAAGTTTAATCCTGGGCCCTCGAAGGGGTGCAGCCAGGAGGCAACCAATCAATGTGTCTCTCTCACATTGATGTTTCTCCCTCTCTGCCCTTTCTCTAATAATCAATGGAAAAAATATCCTTGCGTGAGGATTAACAAAAAATCTGCCAGTGTCTTAAGGTAGTCTCATGGATTACCTTTTCTTCCCGTGGCTTTGTTCCGAATCATTTCTCAAATATGTGTTCCACAGTATATTATCTGATCCATTCTTAAATTCCACAGGATTTTGATTGTTTGCTATTAATGACTTAAATTGAAATGAAATGCTCTTTCTGTGTATATTGTTTTTAATCGTAATTCAAACAGGTAGCTGTCACTTTAGTTTTCAGGGGTTATGTGAAGGTAACTTTGAACTGGGATAATTTTTTGCAACTCATTGAATTAATGGATAAAGGCATCCGAAGCTGATGGCTGCTAATGCCCAAGAGATGAGACATATGTCCCTCCTATGGAAGAACATACCACCTCCTCTAAAGTAGTCTTGAAAAAGGTATAGATTCAATTCATCAAGTTAGAAGAAATACAGAGGTCAGAGGATTGTTAAATTACACTATGGGGATGCAGTTATAATCTGGATTATATTTAACTCTCAAGGACAAACAGGATTTGTTTCACCAAATAAACTGTTAGAAGAAGAGGAGACAGAGAGAACGTGAAAGGTAAAAGACAAGGAGGGGGAGGAGAAAGGGAAAGTCAGTAAGAGGGTGAGGGAACAGAGATGAAAAGAAAATACATATCAACTACTCACAATGTATGACCTGTAAGTGAATCCTGTTTCAAATATACAATGTGTAAAAAATGTCATTTAAGAAACATCTTAACTTCTGAATATCCACTACATATTTGGTGACATTAAGGAATTTTTATTCATTTTTTTTGGATAATGGTTTTGTGATTATCTTAAAAATATCGTTTAGAAGCAACACTGAAATATGCATGGATTAAATTATGTGATATGAGACATGCTTCAAAATAACATGGGAGGAGGCTAGGGGATGGGAGTTTAGGAGACACATTGGCTGAGATAATTCTTGAAGCTGGGTGATTTGTATATATTTGGAAATGGCTTTCCTATTACTTCTGTAGCCTTGTAACCTTGATTTTTATTGGGGGGAGGGGACATTTGTAAACTAGAGTGAGGTCAAAAGGGGCAGTTTATGAATGCGTCATCACATTCCAATGTGTGGACTTTTTAAGCCTGAATCATCTATAAAACTGAGGGCATAGTTCTGAAAACACTGACAACTTCCTTTTAATCTTCCCTAACTGAAATCATCAAATGCTTTTGTTTCTTTATTTTATAAAAATGTGCTCTCCAACAAATACCTATGAAATCAGGCACATTTTTCAGTTGCCTAGTATAAACAACTCCAGGAAATACTGAGGCTAATTTGCAAAACATTCTTAGGTCTCAAATGTAACCTTGCCATACCAGCCTCCTCCACTCTTTTGGTTAACACCATGCATAAACTATTCTGATTGTCCATCCTCAAAATCAGGAAAAGAACAATAAGTAGCTCATAATACCAATACAGATTTGTAAGTAAATGCAAATATACTAGTAGTAACTGGTCACTCTTCCAAGGACTTAAGTCACTAAGCTAGAACTTTTCTATTATGCCCATAATCCACTAGGGCTGTGGTCAGCAAACTCAGTCATCAACAGAGCCAAATATCAACAATACAACGATTGACATTTCTTTTGAGAGCCAAATTTTTTAAACTTAAACTATATAGTTGGTACATTGTCATGAACTTAGGGTACTCCTAAGCTGGCCTTTGCTAAAAACTCAAGGGGCCAAAGAACCGCATGTGGCTCTCGAGCCGCAGGTTGCCGACCACTGCACTAGGGAAACAAACTTCCAAATGCTCAAAACTGATCACAATGTTAATTTTGTAAAAAAAAAAAAGAGTGAGGAGCATACCAAGAATAAATGGTCAAAGTTCTCAAGAACGAGGTCTAAGGAAAACTAGATTGGCCCTGTATAAGCAAAGAATGATGGGTAACGGAAAACAAGTCTAATCCATTTGTCTGGAGTCTGGAAATGAGGTTGCTAGAAAAGGCTACTGGATTAAGAAAAGTATCTAAAAGTCGGGGAGAACAGTGCTTTCTGAAGGCAGCCAGAAAAATGCCCGCTGGATTTCACCTTCACATCTTCAGACATCTAAGAATGAAGGAACGTAAGGGGCGGTATATTTTACAGGGGACTGAAAACAGTTACTGGCTGGAGCCAGAGAACCCTGGGTTCAGATCCACTAGGTGCTTTGTGGGTCTCTAATGTGCAAGTAGAGTTGAAACCACTGCATTAGAGAATCCGAGACATAATCACATGTAACCCAGGCAGCTCAGTATTAATGCTGGAGGGTAAAACTGGCTTATTTCACTGTTTACAGTCAGTAGCTTATAATCTTGAAGGGGATCTCACAGACGCAAACACACTGACTTTCCATACTCTTTGAATGGACAAAAGCTATATTATTCAAGGACCCTGAATAATAGACCACAGTGAAAATTAATGATCCTGAGGAAAAAAAGATCTGCCTGTGATAGAAAAGAAAACCCATTCCTTTAAAGTTAATAATAAAATGTTAATTCTAAAAACATCCGGCACACTATAATGTGTGTATGTAGTCTCTTGGGTAGTTTAAGATATCTCAGTGTTAACTGCTCAGCTCTTCTCAAGATGTTGTTTGCAAACCCACATATCTCGATGACTGTTCAAGTCATTAATGATCTTTTTCTTTTTACAAAATAAAGATGGAACTCAAAAAGAATTTATTATTACCATCTTAATTTTTGCCTCATTAGGGGAAACAGTGTGTTCAACAGCTGGATCTTTCTCAGTAATGTTTTATTTTTAAAACAACTATACTCTTTGATTATATTCATGTAGAAAAAAACGTGAAGACAGAAAATAAAGGAAGTTAAAATGGTCCAATATACGCCCAAAGTATAATAAAAGATTATGCCTTCCTAGTCTTTTTTTGCACATTTATGTAGAATTCTAAAACAAAATCAGTACTGTAAAATGCTCACACATCCTCCCCCCCCCCCCATTTTATATTATACAGCAACCAATTCTTTAGGACATTAAATATTATATTAAAAAACATGGTCTTCAGTTGGCTCCTTCATAATCTAATTAGAGCTAAACCATAATGTATCTCTAATTTTTGGACATTCAGATGATTTTGAATCTTTGCCATTAAAACCGACAGTATATAAAACAGCCTCTTTACACATAATTCTTTGCAGTTATCACTCACTATCGTATTTCTAATTTTTTAGATACACTTTTAAATATAAAAGGAGCAGAGTGACCAGCAAAAAGGGTGCTAAGTATTTTTAAGCCTTTTGGTGCATTTACCGAACTGCTCTCCGGAACGACTCTACACATGTACAGTGCCAACCAACAAACAGTCCGAGTCCTATTCTGGCTTCATATTCTCAGGCCACATAAGAAACAACGGCGCCTCCCACATGTTACTGGTATGAATTTAATGGGAGAAGGGTGAATGGTATCTTCTTGTCTTTTTTTCTAAAGGGCAGGAATTTCCCAAACGTTTTCGGGTCATTCGCTTCCCTGTGTTCCGGAGCAGTCCACGTCTTACGGAAGGCATCTCACACTGGCGCGGCCTTCGCACAGGTTCTTCCTCAGCGGGCAAGAGCAGAAAAGCTTTTCCACATCTCAAATCGAGCAGGAATTCCCCAAATGGCTAGAATTAGAAAGTCTTATCTTCTGGGAAGTCCTGCTATATTTTAATGTCTTGGTAATAAAACAGAGAACTGGGCCATATTCTGAAAGGAAAAAAAGTAGGCACAGGTTATAATTAACCAAGCACTTACTGGTTTCTATGCATGATTTTACTGGAATGCTGTAAAAAAAACCATATTTTGATTTTAGAGTGCAAACTCAGGAGACATACACCTTTAACAAACTCTCCAGGAAATTTGCACATTCACCAAAGGAGCTCCTAACGGATTCCTTACGCCCCCTTCCTGTGAGTGAGGTTCCTGATGCTTTACCTCAGAGGGCTGCTCGGATTCTCACTGCCTCCACCCCTTACACGGGCACTAGGACACATTTACACATCAGCCCCAGCCTGGATTTTGTTTATGCAACCTCTATTTTTCACCTTATCCCACTGGAATAAAAAAACCATTCAAACTTTATCATTTTACTATCTCCAAAGAGAGTAGGATCTTCTTCATGAGAGCAAGTCTAACTGCATATCTGCAAACCACGATTTGACATACCGCGGGCGCTCAGTATTTCTGAAACGAATTAAGTGAATGATACACATTTCAGTGCTGAGAGAGCTGAGAAGAAGGGATGATCGTTAAGGTGACCCTGAGAGCTACAGAATGAAAGCCACGATTCTTCACTTCTCTCTTCAGGTTACGTATCCCTTTGAGAATCTGATGAGAAAGCTACACACTAAAGCCTCTTTAAAAATGAATACACAGAACACTCCCCGCCTGTTTTACACACAACTTCAGAAGCTTCAGAGGGGAGAAAAACATTTTATTTCTAAATTTAAGAGATTACAGTCAAAGTGGGACGGTTGAGAAAAACCAAAACCCACCACATATCTTGTTGGCAGATTACGTAACAGCAGCCAATATCGGTATGAGTCATGGTTCCAAGAAGTCGAGGTGTGATTTGTGCACTGGAGGGTGGGGGGTTGCTCAGCCCGGCCTGGGACCCCTCGGGAGATGAGGCAGTGTGCCAAGCGGCCAGGGAGGAGCCCGCACCGGAGCCGGGGGCTGCCCTGCTCACGCTCATCCTGGCCTGCCGCCGCTGCCTGTTAGCGCTGCCTTGCAGCCAACTGATGTTTCTCGTTCCTTATGGACTTAAAAGTCTAGCAGGAAAGATATATTACAAACCCCGTATTCCTGACTTTGCCAGTTCTAAAGGCACCATAATGATACTGGTGTGCAGGAGCCTGCTCGTACCAGCATACGAGACCTATCTACGTGTAACCTGCCCCAGCTTATCAGTGGCTTCATGCTGGTATCTTAAAGTCAGCTATGCTGGAGCATTTACACCACGTAAACTGGCAAATACTATACATCATGACTTCCCCACACCCAGGGGTTGTCAATCATTCACTACCATATTGCGTGCTCATCACACTAAAACGATGGCTCTTGTTTCAGGGCTCCTTGATGGTAACTGGGGTAGGGAAGGCTTATACCAACCTTTCAAATCCTTTCTCAACTACTGGAATAAGGCCTAAGAGTAGAGGTGTGTCCTAGGAGACCTCAGAACATACCCTCTTTGGATATTAGGTGAATGTAAAATCTGATCAGTTTTGAGTCAACTCCGTATCTAACATGGTCAATTCAAGAGTCACAACACGACCAAATAAAAACCATACATCTCTGAGTGTGGCAGTCAGTTTAAATTACAGGGTGAGGCGAAGTAGGCTTACAGAGTTTATTCTTGTATCACTACTAATTATTTCCTTATTTTCCACCTGAGCAACTGTAAGAGTACTTTTGCCCTACTCTGTATATTCAGGGAGTTAATACTACAGTTGAAAAGCTACCACCTGGTTGGTGTGGCTCAATGGTTGAGCATCAACCTATGAACCAGGAGGTCACCGTTCGATTGCCAGTCAGGGCACATGCCCAGGTTGTGGGCTCAATCCCCAGAGGGGGTGTGTAGGAGGCAGCTGATCAATGATTCTCATCATTGATATTTCTATCTCTTCCTCTCTTGAAATCACTAAAAATAAATTTTAAAAAAGTTACCAACCTGCAACCCACCCGATGTTTATCAATAATGACTCTTACTTAGATGCAACATGAAGAATAAAACATTCCCCGACACCATCTCGTTACTGTTGTCACTTTTAGCTTTAAAGGCTGCAACCACTCTGCATGGACCCGCCAAAGAAAAAGCAGCTTCCTTGGCTACGCAGGCCACGTGCAGAGCAAAGTGCAATCCATCTCCTGAAGGGGGACTTCAGAGATACACGCTGCAGGGCAGAACCGTGCCAAGAATCTGGCACAGTAGATGACAAAACTCTCCCCACCTCAACTTCCAATGGTCTCGCATTCCCAGGCAGCTCTAGCTGCCCAGTATCACAAATGGTAACTATGGAAGGAGAACTTGCAGGAAACAGCGAGGCTAGGATAAAACACAGAAGGGGGTGCCCCAAGGGTGAGATGCGCCTAAGAGGAAAGGCAGCTGAGGATGTGAACGTGGGGTCTGCGTGCAGGTGGCTCGGGATACTTACCTTCAGGCTATGGAGGGTTTCTGACCATTCCATGGAACCTATCTGAGGTATGGTCGTGAGGAGCAGACTTTTGGCTTTATTGGCATTTTCTTTCAGGGTCTTTAAAACCCGGTCCACCGAAACCTAGAGACACAACAGCACAGGATGTTTCCAGCAATTAAAAAATATCACACTGTTTTTTGTGGAACGTCTCCCTAAATTCCTTCCAGATCTGTGATGTCAGTTGATTCTAGTTTCAACCTCTCAGCTCCTCTACTCCCCAGCCCAAGTTTTGCATTTATCAAGATGGTCTTGGTCCCACGGGGGAGGTCTTGGAGAAAACAAACACCTCTGAAAAGTACCGTTTGCAACATGAATTCTAAGGAACTCTTGCCAGAGGGGTGATGTGTTAGCAGCTCTAGAAAGCGGTGGCTGTTCTCCCCGGGTCCACAGAATGGATCCCGGTCACAAAACTGTTGCTACACTGCATAACCAACCGGCCCGAAAAGAAACAGCTTTCTTGAGAAGTCTTCCAGCTAGTAAAGAAAAATGATGAAATCATAGTATCGTTATTTTAATAGCTCCCAATGAATTAATGGATGCACTGCTAACCTCTATCCCTCACACACAGATAACTCAAACCAAGTAAACAACCCACTCTTCTGATGGAAAACTAAACCCTACGTAGGATACCTGAAGCTGATTAAGTCTAGATCCAGCTACCAATTTATATAAAATACAGAGGACAGAGAATCTGGGTAAACTACCCTGAGGAGATTATTTCAACAATTCAGACTGTGAGAAAGTACAGGATAAATTACTTTGGTTTCTTTTTAGAAAACTTGGAAGAGGAAATCACCCGAGAGAGCGGAGAGAGCTGGAAACGCGAACTCTGCCTGGGAACGGTAAGGCATTCTGGTTGGAATGTGACAAGGACAAGGTGGCTACGTTAGGCATCTCCTAACATGTGGATGGACAGAGCCACGGACCAGAGGACAGATGAAATACGAGTAGCTGGAAGTTGATATGATAATGGTGGGCGTCGGATTCACAGAAACCCACAGGATCGCCTGTTTTTGTCTGTCACTAAAACTGCCTATAAGGAAAGGGTGGAAAACGCCGTGACTGTACCCTGGCCGGTCAGAGGAAGAGTCCTTGTCGCACTTCACTCTACTCAGAAGAAACCCAAGTTTCAGGGCCCAGCGATTTCAGCTTCCATTTGGTTTCCTGGAGTATGAAGTCCAGACCCCTCCCCCAAACACCAGGATGTGGTTAGACAAGACCATGGGTCCCGAGGCAGAGGGAGCCCATTACGTGGGAACAGGGAGCGGTGACCAGCTGAGCGCCCGTCAGGCCCGAGTATGGGCACAGTTCACGTGGATCCGTGAAATGCAGGGTCATAAAGCGTGCAAGAGGTTTACCTAACGCTTACTGGTGTCCTTACACTTCCTGTGACTGGCATTTCCATATAGACTGACTTCTGTTCTCTTTGTTCCTGCTGTTGGGCTCCACCCCAAATGCCCCCTATTAACTTCCTCACATTCAAATCTAACCCTCTGTTGGAGGACCAGCTCAATTCTCAAGTTTCCTTCATAAACTTGTAGTCTTTCTACCCCCGCCCCCATCGCCACAACCTCCCGGAGCCAGCATTAAACTTAGTTGCTCTAACACATCCCATGTGGCTTAATTCTCCCAGTAACCCAGCCAGATCAGACGTGTAACTGAACCACTCACGCCCCGCACCCCGCAGCCCTGCCTCCCTCCCACAGAAGAGTAGCTTGCTGAATAACGGGCCAGGCATCACAAGTAATTGGAGGGACAGAAGTTTGTGACGGTGGCTTGGCAACCCTAAAGCCGTTTGGTCATGCCAGGCTGTACACCTGGTTTGAAGCACAACACACACGGCTGGCTGGCTGGCTGGCCGAGATGACGCTATCTGTGTCCTACCTTCGTGTGGCACTTAACGTTACTTGCCTTCACGGCTTACCACTCACAGAAACCTAGTTTCATTACTTTTAACTGAAGCAGTTCCAACCGACTGCTTCCTAACCTCACGGGGTTGACGGGAGGAAAGCACCGTTCGCGCTGCAGACAGATACGCTCCCAGATCAAGCAGAAAGCCACAGGCAGGCAACAATGCGTCCTCAGGAGTGGCAGACACTGAAGCCTTCTGTTCACTGGGAGCAGCTTCCTAACACGGCGAGGCCGAGAGGTTCCCTTTGAGTCAGAGATGGAGCCTTAGCAGGCTGTACAAGCCTCTTACATTAAAGAGCATCCTCGTAGTTAATTACACGGAAGGGTCAGGATAAGGCACCTTGCAACACACAGAACCCGTGTTCACCTACGGCCAAAAATCCATGTAAATGAGCAGACAGCAAGAATATCCCGGGGTGGTGGAACAAGCAGCTCTGAGGTGGGGGAAGGGTCCCCCTGCAGATGTCACCTGTCCTAAATGTGCTCAGAGCAGCCACCCCTACACTTTTTTTCCTTTTCTTTTAATATATTTTGATTTTTTACAGAAAGGATGTGCTTGCAACCAAGGCACATGCCCTTGACCGGAATCGAACCTAGGTCCCTTCAGTCCGCAGGAAAATGCTCTATCCAATGAGCCAAACCGGTTAGGGCTACACTTTTTTCATATTTCAAAATTCCTTGACTGGCTTGGTCATTGTGGCTCACAAGGTTAGCAATAACCCATGAACCAGGAGGTCACAGTTCAATTCCCGGTCAGGGCATGTGCCAAAGTTGCAGGCGTGATCCCCAGTGGGGTGCGTGCAAAAAGACAGCTGATCGATGATTCTCTCTCATCATTGATGTGTCTGTCTCTCCCTCTCCCTTCCTCTCTGAAATCAATAAACACACATGACTGTAGTTCCATCCCTTTCTCTGCTTTAAATTAAACAAATGATCAAATTTCTTTAAGAGAAATGCAAGGGATGGAGAGAGAGAGAGAAAAAAATATTAGGTTAGGTTAAAAGAGACCCTGAATAGGTGAAAATGATAGGACAAGAGGGAAAAAGTGAACAATCTAAATATTTGAGTATATTAAGAAATTAATATAAATAATTTTGTACAATAATGGTCTTGTGGTTGTTGTTTTTTTTTACTATTTTATTTTTTTATATAAGAGGCCTTCAACCAGACTAGTATGGCTCAGTGGTTGAGTGTCGACCCATGAATCAAGAAGTCACTGGTTTGACTCCTGGTCAGGGCACATGCCTGGTTTGTGGGTTTGATCCCTTAGGTGGGAGAGACATGCAAGAGGCAACCAATCAGTGTTTCTCTCTTATTAATGTTTCTATCTCTCTATCCCGCCCCCTTCCTCTCTCTAAAATCAACACGCGTGGGCACACACACACAGAAATATCACTCTACCATGCATTTTTATATATATATATAATATATATATATAATATATAAAAATATATACATATATTTGTATATATATGTATATATGTGTTTGTGTGTGTGTATATATATATATATATATATATATTTTTTTTTTTTAATTATCACACACACACACACACACACACACACACACACTAGAGGCCCGGTGAACAAAATTCGTGCATGGGGTGGGGAGGTGAGGGGAAAGTGTCTCTCAGCCCAGCCTGCACCCTCTCCAATCGGGGACTCCTTGAGGATCAGGCCTAAATGGGCAGTCAGACATCCCTCACAATCCAGGACTGCTGGCTTCTAACCTCTTACCTGCCTACCTGCCTGATTGCCCCTAACCACTCCCCTGCCAGCCTGATTGATGCCTAACTGCTCTCCTGTTGGCCCAATTGCCCCTAATTGCCCTCCCCTGCTGGCCTGGTCACCCCCAACTGCCCTCCCCTGAAGGTCTAGTTGTCCTCAACTGCCCTCCCCTGCCAGCCTGGTCACACCTAACTGCCCTCCCCTGCTGGCCTGATCATCCACAACTGTCCTCTCCTGCTGGCCATCTTTTATCCATATGGGGGGTGGCCATCTTGTGTTGGAGTGATGGTCAATTTGCATATTACCAATTTATTATATAGGAGATATATATATTTTAAATATTTTATCGATATTTTACAGAGAGGAAGGGAGATAGAGAGCTAGAAACGTCGATGAGAGAGAAACATCGACCAGCTGCCTCCTGCACACCCCCCACCAGGGATGTGCCTGCAACCAAGGTACATGTCCTTGACCGGAATCGAACCCGGGACCTTTCAGTCCGCAGACCGACGCTCTACCACTGAGACAAACTGGTTTAGGCTATATAGGATATATTTTAAAAGGCCATTATAAAAACCATTTTCTTATGAAGGCAGGGAAGAGAGAAGTGGGTAGGGGCATATGGATGACACAAAGTGGGCCATGGCCGATACCTGGAAGGCTGGGGGACGGGTCACTGGGGTTTATTATACTAGACTCTCTACTTTCGAAGATGCTCAAAGTTTTCCACAATGGAAGTATTTGTCCTGGAAGCCTGACCTCAACAGTCCGGCCGGACCAGGCCATTTTCATTACCTGAAACCCCTCGCTGACTTCCCATCTGAAACACAGTCTCCACGGCCCTGCTTCCTTCTTGCTCCCTCCTCTCCTCTCCTCTCCTCTCCTCTCCTCTCCTCTCCTCTCCTCTCCTTTCCTCTCCTCTCCACTCAGGCACGGTCCCCCTTTCCCATTATGTAAGGAAGCTTCCCCAACTGCAAATATTTGGCTGAATCAACCAGATTCATACATCTGTATCTCACCTGAACTTTCTTACACCCGTTTGCTTAATCTCTAACCATCCCCCCTTGTGAAAAACACAATGCTGGCTCCTCACCAACCATTTTTGTTTGCTGTCCTACTCCCAGACCAAACATGGTATCCAGTCTTGGTAGGGTAAACAGATAGCTGTGAATAGAGCTCACTTACCAGAAAGATATTAAGCAACAGTAAGTTTTTTTCCTTGGGAAAAAAAAAAGCACAGACAGTAGCACAGCACAAGGAAATTACAACCAAGACCTTTATTCTTGAAACAAGGCCCATGCCAAAACCGGTTTGGCTCGGTGGATAGAGCGTCAGCCTGCAGACTGAAGGGTCCCAGGTTCAATTCTGATCAAGGGCATGTACCTTGGCTATGGGCACATTCCCAGTAGGGAGTATGCAGGAGGCAACTGATTGATGTTTCTCTCTCATCAATGTTTCTAGCTCTCCACCCCTTTCCCGTCCTCTATATAAAAAAATTAATAAAATATATTTAAAACAAAAAATAAACAAACAAAAAAAATAAGGCCCAAATCTCAGTATGATTCTCAGCATGTCTACCATGTACTGTTCACTGCTAATCCTTGGATAAAAGTGTGTTTTTTTCTTTGCTATGAAGATCTTGGTCCTTACTTTCCAAAGACAACTATAGAAAATAACTGGCAATAATATTTAATGACAATGTATTAAACGTTGACTTTACAACCTGGCAGAAAGGTACTTTCTGGAATGAATGCAATAGAAACACATAGTTAAGATCCTTCCTTACTGGGGCTCAGGCGCCTGGCAAGTCAGGCCAATATGTGCTCTGGAGAGAATTCCACCTACCACTTCCTCGTGCTCCTTCCAGCAGTCGTAATCTGTTGCCATGGCGATACTTGCGTAGCAAAGTCCAGCCTCCTTAGCAAGAACCACCTCTGGAACTGTGGTCATGTTGATAACATCGGCCCCCCAGGTGCGAAACATGAGGCTCTCTGCCCGTGAACTGAAACGCGGTCCTTCGATCGTGAGCATGGTCCCTTTTGAGTGGTACCGGAGTCCTAGCTTCTTAGCTGTCTCGATCAGCACCTAGAAGAGAAGGAACCACAAACGCAAAACATGCAAACCTAAGTCCAGCTTACTGTTTCATTTTCCCCTGAAATGTAAAATGTTGATTCGTTAAAGAACTAAATTCCAAATTTAGAACCATGACAAGCCACAGACAATGAATAGTTGATGCTACCTCATGTTTATTTATTCTATACATGCTAAAAATAAGACTATGTGTAACCAAACCTTTTCCCCAAAGAGTAAAGGTTATAAATGCAAGGGCCTAAATCATGCCTCCCCTCCTTTTTCCAAAATTAATATATAACCAGCTCTGGCCAGGTGGCTCAGTTGGCTGGAGTGTCAGCCCATACATGAAAAAGGTTGCGGGTACAATTTCAGTCCAGGCATGTATGGGAGGCAACTAATCAATGTTTCTCTCTCTCTCTCTCTCTCTCTTCTTCCCCTTCTCCCTCCTAATCAATAAAAACATATCCTTGGGTGAGGATTTAAAAAAGTTATATAATAAGCACTATCCTGTCTTCATTAAATGTCTTTTAAAATCCCAAATAACACCCTAGCCAGTTTTGCCCAGTGGACAGAACATCAGCCTGCAGACTAAAGGGTCCCGGGTTCAATTCTGGCCAAGGGCATATGCTTGGGTTGTGGACTCCATCCCGAGTGGGGGGTGTGCAGGAGGCAGCCAATCAATGATTCTCATCATTGATGTTTCTATCTCTCTCTCTTCCTTCCTTTCTGAAATCAATATATATATTAGGAGCATTATCAGTGAGTATATATATATATATATATATATATATATATATATATGATATATATCCCAAATAACCGAGCTGTCAGTCTCAGCCAACCTAGAGTGCTTCTAGAGATCAGTGAAGGAAGATCACAGCTCCCAACAGCTGAGGCAACAGGTCCTCGCCATCACCCTGGGAGGTGGGGGCCATGATGGGAGGAGGAGGAAGCAGCAGCTCTTGGATTCGGACGGGGGGCCTCTCTGCTTGAACCACCACTTTGCACCACTACCTTAAGGTGTCAGAAACACAAAAGACAAGCTGAGAGATTTCTGGGTCTCTGAGGCTAAGCTGATCTCATTTCCATGTTTTGGGTTATCATATCGGAACTCCTGAATTAATCATCTTGGTCTGTAAATATTAGCAATATCAGACCACCAGCCAAAATACATTTCATGAGTGAATACTCTCAGAGTGTATATCAAATCACCTCCTAAAATGACTAGACGTGACACCAATTTTGGAATGGGTAAAATTTCCAGAGAACAAAATGATGTCATTCTTCCACCCATGCCTCCCATGTACACAGTCCACCTTTCCAAGGGATACACTCTATTTGCACATAAATATTCTCATATTCATCTCTTTACATATTTATACACATTTTACCACAGAGGGGAGGCTATGTTCCACGAGGGAGGCCACCTTCTATTACTGGCAAATTTCACCCGCCACCACATTTACATGTGCTCTGCATGCATCACTAGCCCTTCTGCTGCCCACTTCTACCCCAATACTGTAGACGTTACTATTTTCTGCCTGAGAAAAGATCTTCAATCTCCTACACTCTCTCCCAAGTTCTACCATATTTCTTCCCAAACTGCCCCCATTTTGAAACTGTCGAGAATTTTATACACATCTAGTTTCTGCTGGAGAACAAATTTATTGTGTGGGCAGACCCCATGTTTCAGAGGGAAGACTTGGCAACATTCTGATAGATTCTGCTCGTAACCACCCAGAAATATATACACCTGAATACATCATACAGACACACTGAACCTGCCACTAATAAACAAGTACAACATGTATTTTCACAGAACTCGGAGAGAATGCACACGGGTTCGCCTCAAATGGCTCCCCTCAGCCCCTTACCGTGGATTTTAGATTCTGTTGTTTGTGGGTCTTTTTAGAGTGTGGTGAGGGTAAGATGCTCTTGCTGATGACCACACAGAAACTGGTTTTACAACACAAAAGCTATGGCAACTCCGCTTTCATATGCAGGTGTTAAAATTAGCCGAAAGACTCACATGGGTAGGTATTCATATTCTGTAGATTAATTTAAAAGTTGATCTCATCAGCTAGTACATCACTGATAATGCTCCCAATCTGTTGTGCTGCACCTGACTTCCAAACCTGGATTCTATGAAAAATACCATGGGTGGAGCAAGAGACGGAGTTTTGAATTGTGGTGGCCATTTTTATTCTCTGAGGGCTAAGGCCCCTTCTGTGGGGCCGCCCACTTTGTTCTGAGATTTCACTCTAATCTCAGAGAGAAGGCTGGGGAGTAACGGGCAAACTCGGCTCAAACACCGATGATAACCTGACAATGTATAGCACAGCAACAATAATAATAACTTAATTCATAAATGCAGTTACCAATCACTGGACATTTTCATACCAATACTAGAGGCCACATGCACAGGCTTAGTGCACTGGTGGGGGGCATGTCCGGTCAGCTGAGCGGTGGAGTGCACTGATCACCGGGGGAGGGGGGGGGGAAGTTCCTGTATGGAGCGTCTTCCCCCTGGTGGTCAGTGCGTGTCATGGCGACTGGTTGACTGGTCATTCTGGTGGTTCTGCTGTTTGGTTGCTGGGCTTTTCTGATACAGGATACATTTCTAGGTACTAACTCTTTTATGCCTCGCACAGTTGGACAAGGTATATGTAATCATTACCTTCATTTTACACATGAGGAAACCGAAGCTCCGAGGTGTTAAGTAACTTTTCCAATGACATGCAGCTATTACGCTAAAGAGCAGAGACTGAATCCCAAGTAAACGGATTCCAGACTATATACTCTTAACTAATAATGTACTCTACACTAAATTATTTTTAAAATATTCTGACAGCAAAATCAAAACTTATATTAAAAAAAAAAAGTAGGTTGCTACTCTGAGTGATTCAGCCTACAAATGACTGACAGTAGTGAACGTATTATTAGCGAAGGGAAACAACGTTCACAAAACCTCGCATGGAACATACACTTGAGAGGAAGAGGGGCCATGAGCTTATTAGCCAACTAGAGGCCCAGGTGAATTTTGTGCAGGGGGCGGCGGGGGGAGGAAGAACAGCGTGTCCCCTCAGCCCGGCCTGCACCCTCTCCAAACTGGGACGCCCTCGCAATCCGGACTTGTGGCTCCCAACCACTAGCCTGCCCAATCGCCCCTAACCCCTCTGCCTGCCTGCCTGGCAGATCACCTCTTACTGCTCCCCGGCCGGCCTGATCACCCTAACCACCTTTGCCTTGGCCCTGCACCTGAGACCCAGGATTCCCTCCTCCGGCCAGCAGCAGACACCCGGGACCCAGGTTCCCCTCCCTCGGGCCTGCTGCCGGGGGCAGGCGACGTCTCTCCCTCTCCCGGGCTGCAGCAGTTGGCACTGGCATCCGGGACCACGGGGGCAGGTGGCTTTTTTCCCTCTCTCAGGCCGCAGCTGCTGGTGCTGGAGGGCGGGCGGCTTCACCTGGGCCGGCTTTGTCAGGATGGTTAACTCTACATGCCAACCCAAGCCCTTACGATTTACTTTGGCGTACTTTGCAGACGGATTACAAACCTCTCTCGTTTTGGGGCAGAACGGCTCAGCCATGGGGATATGGCACACTCCTCTGGCACAGGAGTGAGTCCCGTCGTAGAAGGTCTGAGGCCTCATGGTGGTCCTACAAAACAAAGTGAAAGGCTTTGTTTCAAAGAAGGCCAACTCTCCTCGGCCAGGTGGCTCTGTTAGTTGAGTGTCCTCCCGGGCACCAAAAAGCTTTGGATTCCATTCCCAGTCAGGGTGCAGACGGGAGGCAAACAACCAGTGTTCCTCTGTCACAGCGATGGGCTTCTTTTCTCGCTCTCCTTTCCTCTCTAAAATCAATGAAAACAGTGGGCTCCAAAATTGGTAGTGACGTAAGTAGAAGCTACACTGACAACACTCCCAGGACCAAACTGGTATTATACAATAAAAACACGGAAAATCTGGAGAGAACCCTGATAACCAAGGACAGAAAGTAGAGACTGGCCCTTGCTGGTTTGGCTCAGTAGGTGGAGCATTGGTCTGCGGCCTGAAGGGTTTGATTCCGATCAAGGGCACATTCCTGGGCTGTAGGTTCGATCCCTCGTGTGGGGCATGCAGGAGGCAGCCGATCAATGATTCTATCTTATCACTGATGTTTCTGACTCTCCCTCTCCCTTCCTCTCTGAAATCAATAAAAATACACTAAAAAAGAAATAAAGAAAGCAGGAGACCACACAGATACTGATAGGAAGTGCAGGGGCCCAAAAGGAGGCCTGGCTGGGCTCCCACAGATAGCAGCTGACGTTCTAGAGCGTTATCATAGCTGTGGGGGATTCCCACTGAGGATTCTGGGGCCTAAAGCCCAAGCTGGGCTCCCTTTTACAGAGCACTGGAACTGAGAAAAGTGCTCACATAACATCTGGCTAGGAAAAGTACGGTAGCAGGACCGCTATCTGCCAGCAAGAGATGACTAGAAATGCCAGCACACTCATAAAGGGTCAATGCACAAAATTTTGAGGGCAGCCACTCACTCACCTTGGCCTAGTGGACTGGAGCTGTGTAAGCAGAAGCCAGGGTTGGGGGCTCTAGTGTTAGACCTCAGAAGGCAGATACCCTGGTTTCCTATTCTGAGTCATTCCCTCACGCTGCAGAGGGCATCTTTCTCCCATGGACCTTTGCGACCCAGGTGGTTTTTGCCTGGGGAAAGGCAGTTGCCCCGCCCTATTGGAAAACCCCTTACCTCTTCCTGTGGAGTTTCCAAGACCCATTAAGAGACTAAGAATAGCAATCAACCTGCAGCAGAAGTAACTTCCCCACCCTGATGGAAAACTTCTCACCCCACAGTATAGTTTATAGCCAGAGGCTAATCAAGACTGAATACAATCAGAATTCAGGCAGATGTGGGTATCCCCCTTTCACCACCCTTATTCAGCATAACACTAGAAGCGCTAGACAAAGTGATCAGACAGGAGAAATTATTTGTAGATGACATATTGTACATAGAAAACTCTAAAGAATCCACCAAAAAAATACTAGATTTTTAAAAATAAATATTTTATTGATATTTTACAGAGAGGAAGGGAGAGAGATAGAGAGCTAGAAATATCGATGAGAGAGAAACATCAACCAGCTGCCTCTTGTACACCCCCTACTGGGGATGTGCCCGCAGCCAACGTACATGCCCTTGACCGGAATCAAACCTGGGACCTTTCAGTTCGCAGACCAACACTCTACCACTGAGCCAAACCAGTTTCGGCAAAAAATACTAGATTTAATAAATGATTTTAGCAATGTAGCAGGATACAAAGTTAACAATCAGAAATCAATGGCATTTTTATACATCAATAATGAATTATCAGAAAGAGAAAGAAAACAAACAATCCTATTTACTATAGCAACCAAAAAGACTTGCATGTTTATGGATTGATAGAATTAACATCATTAAAATGTCCATACCACCCAAAGCAATCTATAGATTCAATGCAATCCCTATTAAATTACAAATGGCATCTTTCACAGATCTAAAATAAATACTCCAAAAACTTTTATGGAACAACAACAAAAAATCCCGAAATAGCCATAGCAATCTTAAGAAAGAACAAAGTTGGAGGGATCACAGTGCCAGATATCAAGTTATATTACTAAGCCACTATAATCAAAACAGCCTGCTACCGGCACAAAAACAGGCAAATGGATCAATGAAACAGAACAGAGACCCCAGAAATCGATGCAAGCCATTACATTCAATTAGTATTTGACAAAATCAAGAGCATACAATGCAGTCAACTCAGTCTCTTCAGTAAATGGCGCTGGGAAAATTGGACTGATAGATGCAAAAATATGAAACTAGACTACCAACTTATAACATACACTAGAATAAACTTAAAATGGATAACTTAAAAGTAAGACATGAAACAATAAAAGCCCTAGGAGAAACCATAGGCAGCAAAATCTCAGACATCTCTCGTAGCAATGTGTTTATGAATACATCTCTTAGGAGAAAATAAACAAATGAGACTACATCAAAATAAAAATTTGCTGCACAGTAAAAAGAAACTATCAACAAAATAAATAGGGAGCCCACTGTATGGGAGAACATATTTGCCAATGACACAGCTGATAACGGTTAATATCCAAATTATAAAAGGAACTCATACAACTTAACCAAAGGAAGACAAACAATCCAATTTAAAAAATGGGCAAAGGACCTAAATAGACACTTCTCCAAAGTGGATATACAGATGGCCAAGAGACATATGAAAAAACCCTCAAAGTCATTGATCATCAGAGAGATGCAAATTAAAATGACAAATTAAAACACCCATCAGAATGGTTACCATCAACAAATGACAAGTCCTGGAAAATAGTGGAGAAAAGGGAACCCTCGTACACTGCTGATGGGAATGCAGACTGGTGCAGCTACTATAAAAAACAGTAAGGGGTTTCCTAAAAGAATTAAATATGGAACTGCCATTTGACCCAGTGATCCCACTTCTAGGAATATATACTATGAAACCCAAAACACCAATCAGAAAGAAAGTATGCACCCCATGTTCACAGCAGCGCATTTTATAATAGCTAAGGCCTGGAAACAGGCCAAGTGCCTATGAGTAGATGAGTGGATAAAAAAGCTGTAGTACATTTATACCAAGGAGGAACCTGGAGAATATTATGCTAAGCAAAATAAGCCAGTCAGAGAAAGATAAGTATCACATGATCTAACTCATATAACTGCTTTTGTCTGCCAGCCTGATCACCCCCTAACCACTCCCCTGCCAGTCTGATTGATGCCTAACTGCTCCCCTGCCAGCCTGTTTACCCCTAATTGCCTTCCTCTGCAGGCCTGGTCCCCAACTGCTCTTCCCCGCAGGCCTGGGTCCCCCCCAACTGCCCTTTCCTACAGGCCTGGTCACCCCCAACTTTCCTCCTCTGCCAGCCTGGTCACCCCTAAGTGCCCTCCCCTGCAAGCCTGATGGCCCCCAACTACCCTCCCTTGCAGGCCTGCCTGGTCCCTCCGAACTGCCCACCCCTGCTGGCCATCTTGTGGCGGCCATCTTTGACAACATGGGGGCAGCCATCTTGTGTGTTGGAGTGATGGTACATTTGCATATTACTCTTTTATTAGATAGGACATACATAACCCAGGGACACAAACAACAGGATAAAGGGCTGGGGCAGGGAGCATGGGTGGGCTATAAAAGGTCAATGGGAGAAAAAAGGGAACATACGTAATACTTTCAACAATAAAGTTTTTTTTAAAATAAAAGAAAATCAATAAAAACACATTAAAAATAATTTTTAAAAAGGCCATCTCTCCATTCTCTGGGGCTGGTGAAATCAACTCTATATAGATCAACATCTTGGTCCTCACCCCAGAATCAATAGCTCTGACTTGGCTCCAGCCTTCAATGACTCAAGTATTAGTAACCTCTTTGCTTACATCCGTGATTAAAACCTTCAGTTGCTCTATGCCACTAGACACCCATGCGATAATACCCTCATCTCATCCACCTCTCTCCTCTCCTGTCTCCATCCCTTCTTCACCGAACCATGCCTCTCTTTGTTCTGAACTTTTCCCTTAAGACATAACATGTATTAGTCATGCTTCATGTTATGCTATAAGTATGTGATATTTATTGACTAGGTTTAATTCTCTCAAGTGGAACATTTTACATTTTTATCTTTCAACAAAGCCCCCCAACTACTAGCTATACAGCTTTTAGCAAATTAGAAAATGGAGAGGCAAGAAGATATGGCAATCATAAAATACAGTGATTAGCCACCCACTTATAAGGACTTTATGAGGACTAAGTCAACCATGAAGTCCAGATATCCCACAGCAGCTCAGAAATGAGGCCTGGGCTACAGACAGAATCAGAAGCCAGTGCCAAGGACAGGCCGTGGCTGGGATGGGGGTATCAGAACACCCCCGACTCCCCTGAAAGGGGCAAGTGAAGCAGGTAACCCAAGGAAGAAACGGAGACTTTAAAATCAGTATTTATCATGGTTTTGGGATTATTCTGTCAAGACCCAGGAAAGGAAGGGAAGATGAGAAACACCTCTCACGGAGCCTCCCCACTCATTTCTGGTGCTTGGTATGACTGACTTAAGTGACAACACATTCAGTGAAAGGCTTAATCACTATAAACGACAATACTGCTGTACAGTATAAAATGACGAGGCAGGATCAATGATGAGTAACACTGAGCAATGGGGCTCATAGTTACAGCTGCGGTGAGGCATGTACCCAAGGGGAATGCTAAGAGTGCAGATGAGTGAAATTTTAAGAGCTCCGACACTCCCTCCGAGGGTTTTTATTGAGCAAAATGAGTTTTAAAAACAGCAAAACGCCCCAAGTAAACTTCTCAGGTAGGTCCCACACCGTGGGGCCAGTCGTCACCCGATGGAGCCTGTACGAACAGGGGATGCGCCCACTGACTGCCCACTCCCAGCCCAAACAGCTCTTCCAGCCGAATGGTTCGCTCTCATCCTGAGCATTCTCAGTGATATGGAGAATACGTGAGAAATGCCATTTTATGCCTGACGTGATGTTGTTACTGAATTTGTGCGTGGTTTTAAAAACATCACTTCTGTTCTTTCTTCATACGGCCACACCTGCAGTCACATCCCAATAGACTCTGATGTAATAACATCTCTATTTTAGATGGCAGGTGTTTGCATTTAGGGGGTCAGTAATCATTGGTGCAAAGAGCTATTGCCACTATTGCCTGGAGAAGGACCAAGCACCTGGCACACAGTCTTCAACTCAAATCACATTAGAGATGGACGCAGGTGTAACATTTGGAGTAGGTCAATGGAAGATAGTTTCTAGAAGGAAGAAACTATGTCTGCAACAGTGCCCGGGTGGGCACCGTTTCCTGAGAAGGGGGACCTTGAGGGAACCTGTTATTCCTTCCATCAAGAGACGGAACTGCCAGAACCCGTTTGGCTCAGTGGTAGAGCGTTGGACTGCGAACTGAAGGGTCCCGGGTTCGATTCCAGTCAAGGGCATGTACCTCGGTTGCGGGCACATCCCCAGTAGGGGATGTGCAAGAGGCAACTGGTCGATGATTCTCTCTCATCGATGTTTCTGACTCTCTGTCCCTCTCTCTTCCTCTCTGTAAAAAAATCAATAAAATATATTTAAAAAAAAAAGAGAGAGAGAGACAGAACTGAAATCTATTCATGAGCCCATGGTTCAGCTCGCCTCCGCCTCCGACACTGTCAAACGGGCTGGACCTGGCAGGAGGCTGTGTTCCAGCCCCAGCAGAGAAGAATCAGAAGGATCACACTCCTCCTGGAAGTAACCCAGACCAAGGACAAGAGGGTTTAGGTGTGGTGGCTGCCCTACTGACTTGTAAAGTGGCATGTGGTGGCAGGTGGAGCGCGTCCCCCACCCCCCAAAGATGTCTACATCCTAACGCCCAGAATCTGCGAATATGTTATTTTACATAGCAAAGGGGAACGAAGGCTACACAGGTGGAATTAAGGTTGGAATTAAGGTTGCTAACCAGCGGACAATAAAATGGAAAAAACTATCCCGGATTAACTGAATGGGCTCAATGCCATCACTAGAGTCCATACCCGTGGAAGAAGGAGGCAGAAGAGTCAATGTCAGCGTGATGAGATGCAAGAAGGACTCAACCCACCATGGCATCGAAGATGGAAGGGGCCGCAAGCCAAGGAATGCAGGTGGCAAAGAGCAAGGAAGCCTTTCTCCTGCCAGCCTCCAGAAAGAAATGCATCTCTGCTGACATCCAGTCCCTGTGACCTGTGTTAGACTCCTACAGAGTAAGATAATCAGTTTGTGTTCTTTAAGTCACTGCGTTTGAGGTAATTTGTTACAGCAGCAATAGGAAACTAATACACACGCTTATCTGGCTTAAGAGACAGTGAGTTCAGTTGTGGGTTATAATATAAGCATTATATTATGAAGGTCTGCCCCCAATTCTTGCTTTAATCATAACCCTCCCCGCTGAGCAAGCTGACTGCGAAGTTCACCTTCCTGTTAGCATGGGACATCCCCTGGAAACCAGACTTGAATAACTGATCTGAGTGGTTTCACTGTCCATCCCCCAGCTCTGTGCCTCTAAAATGAGCCGTTCACACCATCCACCTTCTGCGGTGCCTGGGGAGGCTGAATGAGAACACGTGAAGCAAGTGCTCAGCTCTCGTAACTACTGTTCCATTCTGGACCCAGGCAAGGGCACCCCGCCAACCGCTCCAAGTTGTCACGCATGAATGGGTGCTCAGAAAAGTTAGCGTACAAACGACAGACTGCCCACGGGAGAGGCAGAACGATGCTGGGTCCCCGTGAGTGAAATGAGTTCAAGACTCAGAAGGGAACAGGGGCACTTTCACACAGAGGGGAGAGAAAGCCCAGAGAAAGACAGACTGGGGAGCGGTGTGTGTGTGTGTGTGTGTGTGTGTGTGTGTGTGTGTGTGTGTGTGGTGTGTGGTGGTGGTGGTGGTGGTGGTGGTGGTGGTGGGAGATTATGGCTCTTGAATTGACTCTGTTGTCACAACAAGTAGGCCAACGTGCTAGAGCTCAGCGTAAGTCAATGGATTCACCAGCAGAGCTGGGCCGGCGGCCGGCTGCTCAGCAGACTGGTTTTGGGGAACTGATTCTAGCTAAGTCACCTAAAGGAGACTCCAACAGGGATGCTCACTGACAGAGACAAGTTCCGTTTTCAGAAACCAAGTAAAATAAGAAAACTTTTCAGCCCCTCCTTGGCTTGGAAGCCCGCTGATGGAAAGAAGGGATGGCCCTCAGTAAAAAAAAAATAAAAAATGAGTATTTGACCATCATCTTCATCATCGTAAGCAGCAAGCAAAAGTGAAAATATTCACACCAGGGTTTCCTGTGAGCACATGTTCACAATGGTAAACTGTTTCAGACTCACACACTCTTTCCTTTGCCACTTGAGAGACTCATCGCTGAACCAACAGGTATGAGTGTGAAAGGGTTTTGGGTTGAGAAGCGAACTGTTCAAGGTGGGAGACATTTGAGAACCGAGATAGGAGATACGTGGCCATTGCCCCCATAGTTCCTCTTGGCTTCCTGAGAAGCACGTGCAGCGCAAAGGAGCGCATGCAGAGATACTGATTGTAACAATTTTAATTATTATTCATGGTATCATAAAGAAAACACTGGCTTACCCAGTATTTATGGCAGTCTAGGGAAGCCTCCAAGACACACTGTTAACTAAGTTAAGCACATTGTGAGACAGTCCAGATTGTATACCTGCATGTTCGTTACTGTACATTCCCTTTCCTTTTTGTTAAGTTTTCATTTACGTCTCATGTATTTTTTTAAAAAGCGTTTATAGATCAAACAATACATTAGACAGGGACTGTATATAAGAAAGGCTAACCAGGGAATCATCCGGGGGTTTGGAACAGATTAATTCAATTTACATGAGTTCTAATGGGGGGAAAAATATTTCAGTTTTTAAACAGCTTTTCAGAATGAATGAAGTTTGAGAACTTGTAGATAATCAGGTTTGGTAGGAAATTCTCACCAAATTGCCCTTCCTGTAGCCAGGCAGCTGTCAGAAACATAGGGGGAGTTTTGATCACTATCTTCCTATTCTATTTACATTTTGCTTTCTCGCAAATATGTATGCCTCTTAAGACACTTTAAAAACAAAGTGTCGGAGGATAGCATGCTAGTCAGAACACCAAAGACAATTAAAACATTTTTTCAAGTACATGAATGGGTCAAGAGGACAAGAAAATGTTTAGGCCAAGTCAACAACTGGTTAGAACAAAAGGATTACTTATCCCCTGGGCCAGTGTTTCCCAAACTTCTCTCATGATGAGAATCACCTGGTGGGGTTGTTAAAATACAGATTCCCGAATCCCAACTAAGAAGTGCTAAACTAGAATTTTTGGGAACATATAGGTAAAATTGTATACTTAACTAGTGCTCAGAGCATTTTAAACGTCAACGAGTCAGATGGTTAGGAAAGCCCTAACCATCCCCACCGCAATAGGTATACGAATGCTAATTATCCAGGGCCTACCTAGCAACACCTGACCGGTGGCAAGACCTCAATATTCCCCTTCACTTCAGAATGAAAGACTGTCTTCAACCCTAACCGGGCTGACCCAGTGGATAGAGCGTCGGCCTGCGGACTGAGGAGTCCCGGGTTCGATTCCCAGTCAGGGGCATATACCCCGGTTGCCGGCGCATCCCCAGTGCGGGGTGTGCGGGAGGCGGCTGGTCGATGTTTCTCTCTCGTCGATGTTTCTGACTCTCCATCCCTCTCCCTTCCTCCCTGTAAAAAGTCAATAAAATATATTAAAAAAAAGAAAAAGAAAAAAAGAATGTCTTCATGTTCAGAAGAGCAGATGCAATCGGAATAACAAACACTAATACTTTACTGGGCAGAGGAAAATGAGCAGGGATCCGAAGTACAAAAGCAATGGAAGAGACGGCCCCAAAGGTGACATTTTAAAGTACACGTCTAAGATCATCGGCACCGATGACAAAAGTAACTAGGACGAAATTACAAAAAACTACAGGAAGAGCTGAGTGAGGTATTCTATCTGAGGAGTTAGGGAAACCCCTCTCCCCCGCCCCCGCCAATACAGTGAAAGCGGAGTTAGCAGGCGCTTATCACTGCTGTTACCCCCCTCCCCCCGCCCCCCAGCAGATTCAGATTCATGAGCAGATTCGAGGGGAACCCCCGCCCCCCCCAGGAGGTAGCAGACAGCCGGCCGCAGAACCCTGCCGGGTTTCAGAACCCTCCTGCCTGCATCTTTGTTTCTATTCTAGTTTCAGGGACCCGCATGGGAACTAGCTTTGAAGGGAGTCAAGTCAGGGCGAAGGGGTTTTCCGTGAAGAGCTGACCCACACGAGGACAGTGGGGACAGAGGAGAGAGAGGGTGGGACTCCAGGCAGGTCCAGCAGGGCTCGGAGGCTGAGTGGATGGAGGGTGACAGCTCCCAGCAGGGACCATGGGGTGCAGGTCAGGGCCAGGCTCACCAATCAGCAACTCACCAAGTCAAGAATTGGGGGGGGGGGGGGGGGGGACGGGACTCAGAGAAGAAGGAGTGTGGGCTTAGAAGGTGATCAAGGGGACTAATTTAATCTTCATTACGGAAGTTTGAGGCATCTCTGGGACCCTGTCCTGCAGCCAGGATGGCTCCCGAGGGAAAGGGCGGGGCTGGAAGCCCGTGTGTGAGCGATGGCTGAGGTCATTGCCTTTGGAGAGAAACCGGAATCCAAACCCCACAGGTCCCACGTACTAGCAAATGGCCAGGGCTTCTGAGCTGAAGTCTCCTCAGCTATACACTGGGGAAATTACCCTTGTGTGCGGCCAACAGGATGGGTCCGCGGCACCTCCTAGGAATTCCAAAACGGGGAGCTCACCAGCACCCCTATGCATGGCGAGGCTATCCCGGGAGGCGGTGCGGGAACAGGGAGAGGCCGCCCCCCCTGCCTGGACGGCTGTCCGCAGGACTGGGCTGAGGAGGAAGGAAGCTTGTTTTCTTCCTTGTGAAGAGGTAGGTACCTTCTCAACCAAGAGCGAAAGGGGCAGGCAGGAAGCTGCGAGACCAGGAAGGGCATAAGCGGCAGGCAGCTGGCGGGAATGCTCAGCCGAGGCTCCCTGCGAACTCGACCAGGAACTCCCACTTCCACTGCGAAAGCCCGCGCTGCCCAAGAGGCCGGGAGTGATGTCGTCGCCGGTCTCAGGCTGTCCCTGAACTTCCCAGCGGGGCTTTGTAGGGTGGAAACAATATCTCCAGATGAGACAACGGAGGGGAAACCCCAGGCCGTGTCTTTGGGAGGGGGAATAACCTGACGTAATCACTCTGTGTGTAGAGCGGGACTTTCCTGATGAGTAAGTGTGCCCCGGGAGCAAGCTCACCCCAGCCCCTCGCTGCTCTCTGGGAAGCCTCTGCATCCACATGTGAGAAGAAAACCTGGGAGCATGACAGTGCACAGTCACCCACACAAGTAACAAGTGACTCCCACACCAGCCTTTTCCTTCTGACGTCATCTATAACCGCTCGAGGAATCCGGATCCTTGTGAATACAGAGTTCTATACTCTGCTGTTTTAAACAGCCGTAGGACAGCCCTGGCCAGGTGGCTGTTGGTTGGAGCATCATCCTGTGTGAGGGTTGTAGGATCGATTCCCAATCAGGGCACACACCTGGGTTGCGGGATCGAGCCCTGGTTGGGGTGTGTATGGGAGGCAACCAATGGATGCTTCTTTCTCTCCCTCTCTCCCCCCCCTCCTCTTCTCCCCGCTTCCTCTCCCTAAATTAATAAACATATCCTTGAAGATTAAAAATCAAACCAACATCATAGTACAACCATTTTCTTAAGCCATTATCTCCACACACTTGTGCGTTGACAGCCAGAGACTTGGATGATGTCCCCTACACACGAGCTCCAGCTCCCTCTCCTTTGGTGTGAGCACGTTCATTCCATCACCCGAAGAAAAGTACAGGCCACCGTGTTGTGGGCGTTAGGGGCAAAGCGGCAAACTGGAGGGTCCTTACCGGAGATGGTTTATATTCTACTAGAGGCCCGATGCACAAAATTCGTGCAAGAGTAGGCCTTCCTTCCCCCGGCTGCCGGCTCCGGCTTCCCTCTGGCACCTGGGACCCGGGCTTCCCTCGCATCCCCGGCTACATCGGAATGACGCCCAGTCTTATTAGCATTTTACGCTTTTATTATTATAGATAGGGGAAGACAGACAATACACATAAAGTGTCAGGTGCTCAAAAACGATAGGAGAAATGACGGGACGGGAGGACCATGTAATGATCTACCCCTGTTACGCACTGGGTGGAACCACATGTAACTGCGGATCTCCAACCATTTCTAATGTACAGAATGCTCCATGTCCTACGGGTCTACCTGAGAGCTTCGTTGCCTAGGGGGACAATGGAGAATCCTTCTGATGGACGACAAATTACAACGAATCCCCGAAAGGCAGCAGCAGACAGAGCTGGCTGACTCAACCTTCCTCCGGTAACAGAAGACAGAGGAGAGGCTCTGGGTACAGCAAGTTCAGAGGTAAGGAGGGGAGGAGGGAGCAGGAAGACCGCGGGTGGTCTGGGTGACTGAATGGGGGACTCTGGTAGGAACCACCAAATAGTTCAGCCCCTCGGCCCTTCTCCCCACCCTCTGGACCAGGGTGCAGAGCGCAGTCACCTGACTCCATCCAGGGCACCCTGGGAAGCAGTTATTTCCACCAGGAATGGGGCAGTGGGGGGGGAGGGGGGCTAGGAATCCCCATGAGGCTCCCACTTTCCCTTGTGATTTCTTCAACGACTTCTAAAGGCAGAAGCAGCCCAGGATCTCGGCAGCCTGTCACTGCTTAATTTGGGGGGTAAAGAAACAGCCTATCTTACTTGTGTAAATAATGATCAATCCCTAGCTCCCCAACCAGCTGTGGACTGACCACGGGAGAAGACAGCCAGACATTGTGTGCCTCCTGACAGGGTGCAGGGGTATCTGCCAAGAACTTGAACCTGGTTCTGATCTGGCCTCCAGAGCAAACCACTGGCTTCTGGTTACGACAGGAGACGGGAAGACGCCAAATCGCTCTTAGGGATGCCAATAGTAACATCCAGCTCGTGGGGGACTCCCCAGGACGAGAGAGGAGGCCAGGGGATGGGGGCCTCCTGACACAGAAGCTTATCAAACAATACACGCGTGAGTAACCAGCGGCCTCCTCTTGCCCCTTGTTAACAAATCAACTAGAAAAAGAAGGTTTGTGAGGCAAGAGGAACAAGGAGAACACTGCCTGGGCACTTAATATTAAGGAAATACTAAGTAACCCTTTCTTTTTTTAAAGAGTTTTTATTTTTTTATTTTTTTTTTTTAAAAAAATATTTTATTGATATTTTACAGAGAGGAAGGAAGATAGAGAGCTAGAAACGTCGATGAGAGAGAAACATCGACCAGCTGCCTCTTGCACACCCCCCACCGGAGATGTGCCCGCAACCAAGGTACATGCCCTTGACCGGAATCGAACCCGGGACCTTTCAGTCCGCAGACCGATGCTCTACCACTGAGCAAAACCAGTTTTGGCTTTAAAGAGTTCTTATTTTTTAACATTACAAATGGCAGTGAACTGATAAATGTTGAAATGATGATTATTCTATATGGATACGTGTAAGAATCCCACAATTAAAAAGCTTGTGGGCCCCGGCTTGCACAGCTCATTGTTTGAGCGTCAACCTATGAACCAGGAGGTCACAGTTCGATTCCTAGTCAGGGCATTTGCCCAGATTGTGGGCTTGATCCCCAGTGTCAGGCGTACAGGAGGCAGCCAGTCAATGATTCTCTCTCATTATTGATCTTTCTCTCTCTGTCTCTCTCTGTCTCTGAAATCAATAAAATATATTTTTTAAAAACAACCAAATTCTGTGGGTCTGCCCCACCCTCACCCCAAGTGCCCCACACCCTGTCCACTTGAGCTGGGAACGGTCTTCCAGGCACCTACAGAAGCGCAGAGGATGCCATACCTGTCGATGAACTGGTCAATAATGACGATATCACCGGGCTGAATCTCCTCCCTCAGGGAACCGCAGGCTGTGGTCACTATGACATGAGTACAGCCCTCCTCCTTCAGGGCCCAGATGTTGGCCTGATAGTTGACTTTGGAAGGCATGATGGTATGCTGCCTCCCATGCCTGCGGGGGAGAAGAGCAAATGTGGCCGATGAGTGAGCAGCACGTTCTCATTGTCAGAAGAGAAAACCCATTCACAGCCCTTCCCACCACAGCGCACATTCACAGGCAGAGTTGGCCAGCCAACTCTAAGTCTAAACCATTCCGTTTTAAAGCGCAGCTCCGAGTCTGTGTCCTTATTTTCCTATCAGGAGCAGGTACTGCCGAAACTGGTTTGGCTCAGTGGATAGAGCATTGGCCTGAGGACTGAAGGGTCCCAGGTTCGATTCCCGTCAAGGGCATGTACCTTGGTTGCAGGCACATCCCCAGTACGGGGTGTGCAAGAGACAGCTGATCAGTGTTTCTCTCTCATCGATGTTTCTAACTCTATCCCTCTCTCCCTTCCTCTCTGTGAAAAATCAATAAAATATATTAAAAAAAAAAAAAAAGAGCAGGTACTAACTGGCTTAGAATTCCCTCTCCAGGAAGATGAGCTGTGTCTACCCTATGGGACACCAAGCCCCCGAATCAGAGGCATCTGGTCTTTTATCCCCAACACAGAAAACACAAAGACTCTAAATAGAAATAAAAGCTCAAGTTTCCAGGTGAAGCTCTCCATTCCTTCTGCCCAGCCACCCAAATTAGTTAATGAAGCCTTTAAAGCATTAGGAGGTTTCGTCTGAGAACCGGTCACTTCACGCATGACCCACGTGGCCCCCTCCATTCCTACGCTGAATTCCTAACCGCTAGGACCCGGCAGAATGCAACCATATTTGGAGGCAGGGTCTTCAACAAGGTAATTAAGTGAAAATGAGGTCATTAGGGAGGGCCCTAATTTAATATAAACGGCACCCTTCCAAGAAGAGAACATCTGGAGAGATATGCAGAGAGCGCGTGAGAAGATACAGGGACAAGTGAAGAGAGTCGTCTACAAGCCAGAGAGGCCTCCAGTGGACCCTCCTCCGGGCCCTCGGAGGAAACCAATCCTGCGGACACCTTGCCGGTGGACTCGAGACGTGATGCCAAGCAATGGGACACAGCAGAGCCGCTGGGGTCCCTCCCAGTCATGCTTCACCCTGACAGCAGAGACCCGCCCGCGGGCCCGGCAGGGAGGGCTGCCAGCCCACGAACCGCCCAGGCAGAGGGTCCCGGCGCAGAGAATGTGCACAGCCTCGGGGAGCTGAATTCTGCCGACCGCCACGTGAACTGGAACGAGGATCTGGAGCTCCGGTGAGAACAGCCCTGACTCTGTCTGGGGCGACCCAGAGCAGCAGACGGAGCTGAGTTGTGCCCACACGGCCGACACCCCGCAATGAGGAAGCTGTTTTAAGAAACCACGTGTGCCAAAACCGGTTTGAATCGGTGGATAGAGCGTTGGCCTGCGGACTGAAAGGTCCTGGGTTCGATTCTGGTCAAGGGGATGTACCTTGGTTGCGGGCACATCCCCAGGAGGGGGTGTGCAGGAGGCAGCTGATCAATGTTTCTCTCTCATCGAGGTTTCTAACTCTCTATCCTTCTCCCTAAAAAAAAAAAAAATCAATAATATTGAAACCATGTGTACTGTTTTAAGCTGCTAGCTGTGTGGTTAATTGTTATGCAGCAACAGACAACGGTGCAATTTCTAACGACGTGATACAAAGGATCGTTCTCCCTCCATAACCAGGAACCCTGCAAGACTTACTGAGATAACAAGGGCCCAGAAACCACAGGGAAACCACTTCAGGGGCCCAAACCCACTCCCCGAAAACACAGACCTAGAGTAATAGTCACTGAAGGAAACAGCTTTCCTTCATCTTAACTAGGAAAAAAAAAAAGAAGCGGAACAGAAGAAGACATTTTCTTTCTTTTTTCTTTTTAGTGTCAATAATAAAAATAAATTTTATTTTATTTTATTTTTTTATAAATCTTTATTGCTCAGATTATTACAATTGTTTCTCCTTTTTCTCCCCCATAGCTCCCTTCCACCCGATTCCCACCCCACCCTCTGCCCTTCCCCCTTCCCCCCACTACTGTCCTCATCCATAGGTTATACAATTTTAATCCAGTCTCTTTCTGCACCCCACACCCCTTTCACCCTGATAATTATCAATCCACTCCCTTTCTTTGCCCCTGATTCTATTATATTCACCAGTTTATTCTATTCCTCAGATTTTTAATTCACTTGACCTTCTTCCTCTTCTTAAATAATACCTTTCAGCATTTCATATAATACTGATTTGGTGGTGACGAACTGCTTTAACTTTTTCTTATCTGTGAAGCTCTTTATCTGCCCTTCAATTCTGAATGATAACTTTGCTGGATACAGTAATCTTGGTTGTAGGTTCTCGCTAGTCATCACTTTGAATATTTCTTGCCACACTCCCTTCTGGCCTGCATGGTTTCTGTTGAGAAATCAGCTGATAGCCGTATGGGTTTTCCCTTATAGGTAACCAACTGCTTTTCTCTTGCTGCTTGTAATAAGAAGAAGGCATTTTCATTTGCAGAGCTTCAACTTGAGTCAGATTCATCCTGTCACTCACTGGGTGGCTCTCACTCTCCCAACCTCAGGAGGCGCTGGGTGAGAGATGAGTCAGTTCAACAAGCCCAGGAGGCCGTTCCGCGGTGAGCAAAGGTGACTGGAACTTCGGCTCCACCAGCACACACACACACACACACACACACACACACGCGCGAAACGAAACTCCTTCCAGGCACCACGGCTCTTTCCAGGCTTTAAGCTACATTCACATCCTCCCGCAGAAGCAGCATTCCAAAAGCTTAACACTACCTTACCTTGCCAGGAGGACGCAATCGACGTTCTTTATCTTCCCCAAAATCAAGGCGTCGGAAGGCTGCACACAGAGGATAATGGTTACAACTCAGTGGTTTGGAAAAACATAGATGAACAAACCAAAAAGCTGCCAGTTGAAGGGCTCCCCCGTGATGGTTTCCATGGAAACCTGGGAGGTGGACCGGGCGCTTCAAAGAAGGGCCTGGAGGTGATGATTCATCACCGGGTGAGTGTGGACGGAGGCCTTTGCAGGCAGATGCGCGGGAACTGGAAGGCTGCCTCAGGCGCCTGACTAGGTCCCGCTTAGGGAGACCTGTGTGGAGCAGGCACCCCAGCGGACTCAGCAGGCTGATCAAATAGAGCTGTGCTGGTATCTGTCAGGTGTGAGAGCGCCATGGGGTAGGGGGTTAGGGAGGGAGAGGTGAAGTTAAGAACTGAGCACTGGGCCGAAACCGGTTTGGCTCAGTGGATAGAGCATCGGCCTGCAGACTGAGGGTCCCGATTCGATTCCGGTCAAGGGCATGTACCTTGGTTGCGGGCACATCCCCAGTAGGGGAGTGTGCAAGAGGCAGCTAGCTGGTCAATGATTCTCTCTCATTGATGTTTCTAACTCTCTATCCCTCTCTCTTCCTCTCTGTAAAAAAAAAAAAAAAAAAAAAAAAAAAATCAATAAAATTTATTAAAAAAAAAAAAAAAAAGAACAGAGCACTGGAACTGTTTGCTCGGTTAATCAACCAGAAGATGGCCCGGGGTGGCCTGAGGGAATGCAAAGGTTTGGAGAACCTCAGGCAGTGGTTGGCAAACTCATTCATCCACAGAGCCAAACACCAACAGTATCACGATTGAAATTTCTTTGGAGAGCCAAACACCGACTTCTGCGCACGGGCCACGAAGTTTCAATTGCACTGTAAGTACGCACCCGCATGTGGTGTTTTGTGGAAGAGCCACATGTAAGGGGCTGAAGAGCCGCAGTTTGCCGACCACTGACCTAGGGGCTTGAGAAAACAGAAGGCTAAGAAGGGAGCCAAGCTTATAGCAGGACTCAGCGGGCCTGAGGTCCACCCAGGGACTGGCTGAAAAAGAGAGTGTGGTTGGGACTGTCAGATGCAGGGACCTCCAGAGTCGGGGGGAAACCTGCAATATTTGGAAGCGGCCCAGCAGAACAGCCTCCCTGAAATAGAAAAGGAGGGTCCAAAGGTACCCCAGCTACGCAGTCTTGTTACGAATCCCCAGAAATCCCCCTTTGGGGCCGGGGCTTACTGTGAATGCTGCTTCCTCCCATGGTCTTTCTCCCAAATTAGTGTGGCCTGGCCTGTCTTCCCCAGATTAGAAGCTGATTTAAATGTTTTAAATGCAGAGAACTGAAGGGTACAGGTGCTGTGTCTAAATGAGTATGTGGCTTCTAGGAATATAAATTGAGAAGTAATTTGCACACGTTCAGCAGCAGTACTTTTAATATAAGCAAGTCCAGGGCGCCCTTCGAGACACTGTCTCCGCTGGTAGAACCCACTGACCGGACTCCTGGCCCCTCTTGGCCTGAGGCAGGCAGCCCCGTGCTGACCAGACAACAGCAATTAAAAAAAAAAAAAAATCAAGCCGGCAGGTATGTCTGCATCAATTGGGTACTAACCTTGCCAAAGGGAGTATCCACATATTTCTCCGTTCTTCCTTCTAAGATTTCTGGATCATCCAGGCCTGTTCCACCAACAATTCCAATCTAAGGGAGGCAACAAAAAGGTGTCATAGTTCACCAGTTTCCATCAGAAACAAGATCAGAAGCAAACCCATTTCCTCGCATGCTCTTTCTCCATCCCCGCTAGTTATTTCTTAAAATCTACAATTACTGACGAACAGTCATTCAACACACATCTGAAATATCCCAAACGTAGGTCACCTTTTTGGTGACCACTTTACCACATTTACTGCTAAAAATCTGAATAACAAATTAGCACAGAAAGGTACTCTCTGGAGCTTAAGCAGGAAATCAATCCTAAAAATAGGCAACTGAGGTCGCACAAAGTACTCTATAACCAATTTTTTTATTCTCTACTAAGTGGACCATGGAACAAAGAATGTTCAAAAGACTCCTGGGATGGTCACTTCATAATGATTTCTCCTCATCACTCCATTAGACAAAGAAACACGAGAGATTTTCTTTCCTGGGCCACTAAAATCGGAGCTGTAGGGGAACCACAGACAGAACAGTCTAGAATGGCATGAAAAATCACTACCTTGTGTGTATTTATGAAATCCACAAATGTCATTCATATATACATGTAAATGAATGAGTAATTCAAAGGTAGTTAAATTTTTTTTAAAAAAATTCCAGTGTCGTGCCCTAATTGGGTTTGGCTCAGTGGATAGAGTGCTGGCCTGCGGACTCAAGGGTCTCAGGTTCAATTCCAGTCAAGGCATGTACCTTGATTGCGGGCACATCCTCATAGGGTGTATGCAGGAGGTGGCTGATCGATGTTTCTCTCTCATTGATGTTTCTAATTCTCTATCCCTCTCTCTTTCTCTCTGTAAAAAAATCGATAAAATATATTTAAAAAATAAAGTTCCAATGTCATATTGCATTTTCCAGAGTCTAATAGTCCTTGAGACCAATCTAATTTGATGATTAAGATACACAAACAAGAACAATTTCAAAGATAAATACAATATCAGCGGGCCAGCTGGTGAAAAAAGAGATAAATGAAGTCGTTAGGAAGGTTGCTCTCGGAGTTGCTACTTCCTAAAGGAGAAATAATATTTACCGTATTTTTCGGACCATAAGACGCACCTTTTCTTCACCAAATAGTGGGAGGAAAAGTGCCTGCGTCTTATGGTCTGAATAGAAGTAGTGCCTGCGTCTTATGGTCCGAGTTGCAGAGCGGCAGCGGGTCCCCCGGGACCTTCCGTGTCCCTGGGGACTGCATAGTTGGTGAAGAAAAAGTGCGTCTTATGGTCCGAAAAATACGGTAAATTGTCAGCAATAGGCGAGAGAGATGACACTTGACTAAGAAACCCAATGGAAAATGACCTGAGCACTCTTAAAAAAAAAAAAAAAAATATATATATATATATATATATATATATATATATATATATATAATTGATTTTTTACAGAGAGGAAAGGAGAGGGATAGAGAGTTAGAAACACTGATGAGATAGAAGCATCGATCAGCTGCATCCTGCACACCCCTCACCGGGGATGTGCCCGCAACCAAGGTACATTCCCTTAACTGGAATCGAACCTGGGACCCTTCAGTCCACAGGCCGATGTTCTATCCAATGAGCCAAACCGGTTAGGGCCTGAGCACTCTTTTTCAATGTTTTAAATCTATTGTCACTTGAGTAAAATCTCCACTCAGTGGGAGAAAGTAGCTCTTTGAGGAGGGGGAGGGGGAGATCGTGAGTTAAGGATTAACTGACCATCTGAATAATTTTCAGATGGGAAACCACAATGTGTCCATCCATTCACCCCACTGGCTTGGATTGTTCATGGAAACACTTACTTTGCAAGGGACACAGGACAAGTATAGCAATTGAGTTTAAAACAAGCTGATTTAAATTAATGTGGAGAAAGGGTTACCTCTCTGGCCCCCAGTTTCCTGGAGGAAAAAATCAACAAAACAGAAAATAAGGGTAATTGGTGAGATTTTGCTGAAGAAGCTGCCTGTTACAGGATTTGAACTCTGCCTCCCCACAACTTCCTTAAGTGGCTAAACCAGTTTTTAAAAAAATGTTTTTATTGACTTTTAGAGAGAGGAAGGGAGAGGGATAGACTGAAACATGGATGAGAGAGAAACACCACCTCCGGCATGCCCTCTTCCCCTTCCGGGGATCAGCCCGCCACTAGACTCGTGCCCTGACCCCTGACCGGGAATCAAACCGGGACCTCCTGGTTCATAGGTCAAAGCTCAACCACTGAGCAACCACTCGGGCTAACCTAGTGTTTGAAGTTGGTGCCACCTTGTGGTCCATTACTGAAACCACAGCAGGCTACAGGAAAAGTCTAACCACACACGAGGTAGCACATTGACAGGTTTAAAAATCACAGTTGTCACGTTTACAGGTTCCAAAACAACAGAAATGTTCACTTAAATTGTACATTTAAATCATGCCAGTTCAATAGAAAAAAAATTTTTTTTTTTTTAAATCACACTGTTTTATGCAATCCTAACCCTTCATCTGGCTGGCTTCTCCATGTTATCCTTCGTTTCGAGTACCTCTGAAGGACCACACATCGTAGGGGACTAACATGTCATCACCCCAAACCACAGAATCGAACTGCTGACTCAAATTACTTATGACCCCTTTGACTTGGCTGTTTCTGGATGATCTCTGGGCCACATAGCATCTCACATTGTAGACTCTTAGACTCATACGTACAAAATGAACCTGACTGTTTTTGAAAACCTTGCTCTCAGAGTAGGCAAGCTAGCCCAGCATTGCTGAAGATCGTACGAGATGGCAATGGGGATCCTGCCGAAGTCCAGTGCCCTCGAGCCCACCCTCAGCAACCCCAAGCTTCAGCCCCACTACCCTGACGCCATGACAACGCTGCGTTAGGTAGATGGTAGTTCGGCCCTCAGCAGGGGACAGGTAGCCCTTGCTGGGCATAGAAGCAAGGGCTGCCACTGCTAGCCAGAAAGCCCAGGATGTGGTCTCCGGTCCTGGAATATCTGCAGGAGTGTCCATCCATTCACCCACTGGCTCAGATTGTTCATGGAGACACTTCATCTTGCAAGGGACACAGAACAAGTATAGCAATTGAGTACTGGCCACTCCAGGGGACCGAATTTCTAACCATTTCCTGCAGCTGCAGACTGAGGCCAGCAGTGCCTGGATTTGGCAATGTCGCCACCTACTGGCTCCACGCAAAGTACCACTAGGATGGAATTCTCAAGCAGGGATGGCATAATCCTGCAACTTCTAAATTCAACTCTGCCTTGTTAATGCTTTGGTTTAAAAAAAAAAAGAAAAGGAACTGTGCCTGAGCACTTACATGTCATAAGCACTATGGTAGGCGCTTCAGTGGCCTATCTCTCTTGATCTTCACAACGGTCCTAAGGAACAGACCCTATAGTATTACACCCATTTTACAAAACTGAAGAGAGGCAGAGAGAGAAGATGGCGGACCGGCAGGAAGGGAGGGAGGGAGAGTGTGTGAGAGAGTGAGGGAGCGATAGAGGTGTGTGTGGACGTGTGTGGGTGTGTGTGTGAGTGAAATAGGGACAGTTAGACCCTGCAGCTCTCCCAGGGGGCTGCCAATCTGGGCAATCTTGGACGGCAAAACCCCCGCTACTGCCACAAACACTCTGGGGAGGACACTGGTGGCACAGAGACCAGGCCATCTTGAAGAACAGAACTGCTTGAGACTAGAATCCTAGCCTCGCCAACACCCAGTCTGGTTTCAGAAGCAAACCAGGAGCCTACAGCTGCTCTGGTAAAAGACCTTCGATCACAGCTGCAGACCCAGGGACACCAAGACTCCAGGCACCTGGCCGCAGATTTCTGAGTCACAAAGCCAAACCCCTCCCCCACCGCCCTCACGGCAGAGATATAGAAACTACCAGACCCAAGCCCCACAATAAGGCTTTCTGCACTCACAAAGCAGTGGCGACTCTGCCTGACTTTGAGCCTTATGTCAGACACGGGAGGTTTGTTTTCTGTGACTGGTCTCCGCGCCCAGGCAGGGAGGCAGTCCTGAATTTGAGCACAGGCACACAACCTTGGGGAGATTGTTTCCTGTGACCAGGTCCTGCACTCACACAGGGAGACAGCGCTGAGTTTGAGCCTGGGTAGATACGGGGAGTTTGTTTTCCACAGTGCACACCCACGTGACCAGACTCCACACCCACACGAAGGGGCAGTACCACCTGACTTTGATTCAGGGCAAGCGCACACAGAAGGCTGTTTACCACAGGGCAGATGTGGACCTCCTGCCAACACAGTGGGACTGAGCAACCCAGTCTCCTAGGCAGATCGGGGACCCTGAATCTCCACACAAGAGCCAGCATTGACCACCAGTGACTAGACTCGGGACCTCATTACATGCGCCTGGGATCCCCGATTCCCAGTACATTCACACTACGAGCCAGGGACTCCAATTACTGGCGCATGTGCACCCAGGGACCCTGATTCTCAGTGCGAGGTAGCACCAAGCAACAGAGACTCTGATACTCAATTCTTGGCATGGGCACAGGGAGCCTCTGACTCCTGACACGCAAATTTGGCACACACCAGTGGGTTCTGTTTCAGCATGGCACAGGCAGGGTCCCTGATTCTAGGTGCACACACGAGGCCACACTAAGCGCCTGTGACTCTAACCCAAGGAGAGCATGGCTCCCACCAACCTACAGCAACTGCACATCTTGGTGTCAGAACTATTCAGTGACACTTGGGGGTTGCAAAACGCCCACTGCACATGGCCCAGGCCCCCAAAACTCGACATTTGAACCTTCTGGTGATAGTCAGAATGGGGAGAGAACAAAGCAATCGACAGAGAAAATAAAAGGAGGAATCACCAAGAAAGAAAATAAGTGAAATAGAAGCATGCAACATGACAGAAAAAGAATTCAGATAACGGTCATACAGTTTATACACTGGATGGATGAGAAAAATCAACAACCTATGCAAAAATCAGGAAGAAATGAAAAATAATATAGCTAAAATAAAAAACACCATGGAAGGCTTCAACAGTAGGCCAAAAGAAGCAGGGGACTGAATCATTGAGTTAGAAGATCACGTACAGAAACAAGCCCAAACTGAACAACTGGAGAAAAAAAATTAAAAAGCAGGAGGAGAGCCTAAGGGAGCTTTGGGACAATGCAAAACGAAATAACATACGTATAATAGGGCTGCTAGGAAGATATGAAGGGCAGCAAGGATTAGAAAATTTATTTGAAGAAATAATGACAGAAAACTTCTCTGATATGAGGAAGAAAAAAGTTACTCAGTACAGAGAGTCCCAAACAAGATGAATCCCAAAAGACCCACACCAAGACATGCCATAATTACAAAGGCAAATGTTATCGACACAGAGAGACTCTTAAGGGCTGCAAGAGAGAGATAGAGAGTTACCTACAAAGGATCCCCCATCAGATTGATTTCTCAACAGAAACACATCAAGCTAGAAGGGGATGGAAGGAGATATACAAAGTGATGCAAAGCAAGGGACTGAAATGGAAAAATACTCTATCCAGCAAGACTATCAATCAAAACGGAAAGGGAAATCAGGAGCTTCGCAGACAAAAACAAACAAAAAACCCACAACAAACTAAGGGAGTTTATCACTACCAAGCCAGCAACACAAGAAATCCTAAAGGGGATGCTATAAAAAGAAGCAACAAAAAGGTAAGAAGGAACACAGCCTCAAAAAATAAAAATGGCTACAAACAACTTTCAATAATGTTAAATGTAAACAGACTAAATGCTCCAATCAAAAGACATCTAGTGGTTGAATGGATTAAAAAAACACGACCCATATATATGCTGTCTACAAGAGACCCCCCCTCAGAACAAAGGACTCACACAGACTGAAAGTGAAGGAATGGAAAAATATCTTTCAGGCAAATGGAAATGAAAAAAAAGCTGGGGTAACAATATTTATATCTGACAAAATAGACCTCAAAGTGAAGGCCATAACAAAAGATAAGGAAGGCCACTTCATAATACTAAAGGGATTGATATAACAAGAGGATTTAACCCTGATAAACATATATATGCACCCAAAGCAGGAGCACCCAAATACATAAGAAAAAAAAAATATCCTGGAAGATATCAAGAGAGAGAGAGATCAACAATAATACAATCACAGTAGGGGACTTGAATACACCACTGACATCACTGGATAAATCCTCTAGACCAGTGTTTCCCAAACTTTTTTTTATTTTTATATTTTATTGACTTTTTACAGAGAGGAAGGGAGTGGGATAGAGAGTTAGAAACATCGATGAGAGAGAATCACTGATCAGTTGCCTCCTGCACACTCCCTACTAGGGATGTGCCTGCAATCAAGGTACATGGCCTTGACCGGAATTGAACCTGGGACCCTTCAGTCCGCAGGCCGACGCTCTATCCACTGAGCCACACCGGTTTTGGGTGTTTCCCAAACTTTTGACATATGTGTACCCCTTCTATAATTATCGTAACGCTGAGTACTCCTTGTAAAAAAAAAGTGGATGTATTTTAATAACAATCAAAATATATTTATTTTTTATTTTTTTGGTACATACACAAAATAATAATAAACTAAAAATAAAATTATTCATAATAAAATATAAATAAAAGTTATATTATAAATAAAATTTATTTGCACACCAGACCATCTCACGCCTCACAAGACTGTCTTGACTTGACTCATGAGAACATAGAATTAGGCGCAGTTAAGCACGGTGCAACGCGTACCCCTACCAAACTTTCCCGTACCCCTGGGGGTATGCATACCACACTTTGGGAAACACTGCTCTAGACCAGTGGTTGGCAAACTCATCAGTCAACAGAGCCAAATATTAATAGTACAACTATTTAAATTTCTTTTGAAAGCCAAATTTTTTAAACTTAAACTTCTTCTAAGGCCACTTCTTCAAAATAGACTCGCCCAGGTTGTGGTATTATGTGCAACAGCCACACTCAAGGGGCCAAAGAGCTGCATGTGGCTCATGAGTCGCAGTTTGCCGACCATGGCTTTAGACAAAAAAATCAGCAAAGAAACAACAATCCTAAATGACTCACTAGGCCAGATGGACTTAATTGACATCTTCAGAACATTTTACCCGAAAGCTGAGGAATATACGTTCTTCTCAAGTGCACATGGGACATTTTTTAAAATATACCACATACTGGGTCACAAGCAAAGTCTCCCCAAATTCAAGATTGAAATCATACTAAGCATCTTTTCAGACTACAACGGCATAATCCTATCCAATCAAAGAGTAATATGCAAATTGGCCATCACTTTAAGACATAAGATAGCCACCCCCACATGGTCAAAGATGGCTGTCCATGTGGACACAAGATGGCCGCTATAAGATGGCCTGCAGGGAGGGCAGCTGTGAGCAGTTAGGGGTGGCCAGGCTGGCAGAGGAGGGCAGTTGGAGAAGACCAGGCTAGCAAGGGAGGGCAGTTAAGGAGGGACCCAGGCCTGCAGGGGAGGGCATTTGGGGGGAGGGGAACCAGACCAGCAGGAGAGGGCAGTTGTGGGCGATCAGGCAAGCAGGGAGGGCAGTTAGGGGTGACGGGGCCGACAGAAAAGGGCAGTTGGGGGAGACCAGGACTGCAGAGGAGAGCAGTTGAGGGGACAAGGCCTACAGTGCAGGACAGTTGGGGTGGGACCATACCTGCAGTATAGGACAGTTGGGGGGGACCCAGGCCTGCAGGGGAGAGTATTTGGGGGAGACCAGGCATGAAGGGTAGGGCAATTGTGTGTGTGTGTGTGTGTGGGAGGGGGGGTCGGACCAGGCTGTAGAGGGCCTCTAGGGAATGCACATGGATGACCTTTAAATTAATGTCAGCTGAGTCCCAGGTGACTGGCATGGCCGTCCCCCAGAAACAGCCTCCCAAAATGTCTGTTATCAGTACTGACTTCTGGTCTTTATCCATGTGCTTGGAATGAGAAATGAATAGGACCTTGACTAATCCAGGTCTTGATATGCTAAACCCCAGGAATGAGGGAATGAATAGGACCTGGACACACCAAAAACTTCTTTGACCTTAAACCTCCCTCTGGAAATCAATAAATGCACTGTGTTGTCTGTGGTGGGTGTTGACTGTCCCTCCATCAGAGTGACAGCCTCCACCGGGCACCCAGCTTTTGGATCTACTTCTGCCTCTTATCTCTTTTTTTCTTTTATTTCTTAATCCCCAGCTCCTCCACTCAGGAACCTGTCCTTCTCCCTTTCCGTGCGGGATGCAGAAAAAGGAGAAGCACCCCACTGCATGAGGCCTAAAAAAAAAAAAAGAAAGAAAGAAAGAAAAGAAAAAAAATTTAAAAGAGAAAGCATAAAAAGGAAGAGACTTATCCAAGAGCTAATCATAAGGAGCCAACCTGGAATAGCAACCCAGGCCTTTCATGCTTGACCACAAAGATGTGCTACCTCCCAATACCCCCTGGGAATCTATTCATAACACCATACCCTAGTAGAAAAGTTTTTCTCTCCATCTATCTTATGAGAAAACTGATGCACAGAGAGGTCAAGTTCTGGCCAAAGGTCACAGAGCCAGCTTAGAAACAGTGACTCTGGGTGTCTAAGTGAACCCCCGGGGAGGGCAAGGGTAGGACAGCTCCCCATCAATGTCCTCATCCACACTCAGGAAGCAAGGACAAGATCTCACTAGGCCTCGTGGGCCAGAAGCATCAGCCCCCATCCAGGCAATCCCAGGACTTCCTTACACAAGATAAAACTCTGAATAGGGGGACCCCTGATCAATCAAGATCATTGCCAGGCCTAACCGGTTTGGCTCAGTGGATAGAGCGTCAGCCTAAGGGCTCAAGGGTCCCAGGTTCGATTCCAGTCGGGGGCATATGTCTTGGTTGCGGGCACGTCCCCAGTAAGGGGTGTGCAGGAGGCAGCTGGTTGATGCTCCTCTCTCATCCATGTTTCTAACTTTCTCTCCCTCTCCCTTCCTCTCTGTAGAAAGTCAATAAAATATATAGTTTTTAAAAAGATCACTGCCAGATTTTAATAGCTTAGTCTCACCCCACACTCTCCCACTGACATACCAAGATTGGGAAGAGAGGATGTGATTTTCTGAGACTGGGAAAGCATTTTGTTGAAATGCTGGCTTACTTGAGCAGAATGGCTACTTCCAGCAATGTCGAAAGGTCTCACTCGTACGAACCGAACCCTCCCCTCTCTGTCCCCTGGTGCCTGGACCAGGAGATTTCACATACCCACCCTGGTTTCACATTGAGGCACCCTCACACTGAGGCCAGGACATACTACCTATGGAACCCAGTCCTCAAGGAGGCATCCTCAAAACACCACAGCCCCTAGCAGCTGAGACTAGCTCCTGCCAGGCGGTGGGCTGTCTCTCAGAGTTCCAGCTCTGGGCAGCACTCCCTGACCTGAGCGCTTCAGGCCTTCAGCTCTGGTCGCCACTGACAAGTCTGGCAAGAGCAATAGACAAGCCCTTCCCAGTGAGCCAAACTGGCTTGGATGCCTCCCAGGGCCTTGCAAAACCCTAGAAGCCCAGTTGTGTGAGGAGAAAATGGCTAAAATGTCTGTTCCAAACCCGAGATAATGTCCGCAGAGAGAGCTGGTGGCTCCATCCCTGACAAGACAACCATCTGTAAGCCACCCCTGGGGGTGATGGTTATGGGCTCAACCGTGTCCCCCAAATCTAACCGTGAAGTCCTAACCCCTGAACCCTCAGAATGGGACTATTTTTAGAAATAAGCTCTTTGAAGAGATGAAGTTAAATGAGGTCTCTGGTGGGCAGGGGGGTATCCATTATGACTGGTGACCTTGTAAGAGACAAAGACACAGACACGCAGAAGGAAGACCATCTAGTCACAGCAAGAAGAAAACGGCACCTGCCAGCCATTCATTATGACTGGTGACCTTGTAAGAGACAAGGACACAGACACACAGAAGGAAGACCATCTAGTCACAGCAAGAAAACGGCACCTGCCAGCCAAGGAGAGAGGCCTCAGATGAATCAACCTGCTGACCCTTAATCTTGAACTTCCAACCTCCAACACTGCCTAAGCCATCCAGTCTGTGGAACTTTGCTATGGCAGCCCTAGCAAACAAATAGTAACACTACGTTCATAATGAAGAATCCATCTTATATGAAAACTGCTGTTTGAAATTTTAACCCTGCTGATGCCGAAACCAGTTTGGCTCAGTGGTAGAACGTCGGTCTGCGGACTGAAAGGTCCCAGGTTCGATTCTGGTCAAGGGCATGTACCTTGGTTGCGGCACATCCCCAGTAGGGGGTGTGCAAAAGGCAGCTGGTCGATGTTTCTCTCTCATTGGCATTTCTAGCTCTCCATCTCTCTCCCTTCCTCTCTGTAAAATATCAATTAAAATATATTTTTAAAAAATATTTTGAAATTTTAACCCTGCTAATTGACTTCTGTAAAAATTCTTGCTTGTTAAGACTACTCCCACTTCAGCTAGGCCATTAAACTTTCCCCAGGCAAGGTTATCAACGCTGGCGCCAGACTAGGCTCTGGTTGAGGTCTCAAGGCCCAGCACACATGGGCTCTTTCAGAACTTGCAAAAGGGGGCCGGAAACACTCCATATTTGGGAGACAAAGAAGGTAAAATCATATGCATAGGGAGAATTCCTGCATGTTGGGGCCCGGAATTTGAGAGACATGTTCCTCTGGGCCGGAGCGTAATAAATGTAACCCCATCTCTCTGGTTTTGCTTTGTTCTTCTTCGGTTTTCTGTAACAATAACATCCTTTGCCAAGTCAAGGTATTATGCTAATGGGCAGACATCCCTTCTGAAACGGTCCATTATTTTTTGAGGATTTTCTGAGAAGCTTACTGTACTCTCTGATGCTCACCTTCCTTTGAGGACAGCAGGATCCCTCCCAGTGTGCCCCCTGGGTTAGCTGCTAGATACTAGACTCACTGGGGAGCTTTCAATACCAAAGCCCAGGCCACAGACTCCAGGGATGCAGATGAGTTGGCCAAGGCACAGTCTGTTTTCTTTCTTTTTAAAAAAAATATATTTTATTGATTTTTTACAGAGAGGAAGGGAGGATAGAGAGCTAGAAACATCGATGAGAGAGAAACATCAACCAGCTGCCTCTTGCACACCCCCTACTGGGGATGTGCCCGCAACCAATGTACATGCCCTTGACCGGAATCGAACCTGGGACCCTTCAGTCCGCAGACCAACGCTCTATCCACTGAGCCAAACCGGTTTCGGCCAGTCTGTTTTCTTAAAAGCTCCGCAGGTGGATCTGACACGCAGCCAGAACCGAGCACCTGCTCTGGGACCCAGATCGTAAAATTCTAAAATCAGGGCTCCCCAAGTGTCACAGGCTGAAGAATGGCCCCTGAGAAAGAGCCTACCTGCCCCGTCTAATTCCCAGAAGCTGCCATCACTATGTGATGTGATTAAAGATTATCCTGGGTTATCTGGGCAGGCCCTAAAGCAATCACATGGGTCCTTACAAGAGGAAGAGGTTGATGTGATGCTGGAGGCAGAGGGAGAAAAGGAAGTGAGGCAGGTCAAGGGGCAAGGAACGCCAGTGACCTCTGGAGGCTGAAGAAGGCAGTGCAACAAAAAGGCAGAGAGCACTGATGGATGCCCCAAACATTTGCATTGTTTTAGGCCATCCAGTTTGTGGTCATCCTTAAAGCAACCACAGGAAACCAGTACACTTAAGAATCACCGGAAGCAGATGCTCAGCCTTTTCAAACCTCCCTGGGGCAGTGGTTGTCACACTTTAGTGGGCATTTGAATAGACTTAGGCTCTTCTAAACCCAGATTGCTGGGCCACGCCCCCCAGAGCTCCAGATTTAGCAGGGCTGGGGTGGGGCCCAAGGACCTGCATTTCTAACACATCCCCCAAGTGGGTGCAGATGCACCGAGTCCTTTGAGAACCAGGGCTTTGGAAGTTTCCGTAGCACAGACTAGAACACCATGATTACAATCACAGTTATCCATCTAGGGTCCACTGCTCACGGTTCCTCACCGGTATCTACAGGCACACTTAAAAAAAAATTTTTTTTTTTTAAATCTGTTTCAGAGAAGAAGGGAGAGGGAGAGAGAGATAGAGATAAAAGCATCAATATGAGATTGATTGGCTGACTGGCTGCCTCCTGCACGCCCCCTACTGGGGATTGAGTCCACAACCCAGGCATGTGCCCTTGACCGGAATGGAACCCCCCAGTCTACAGGCCGAGGCTATATCCACTGACCCAAACCAGCTAGGGCCCCGCCTCCTTTTTACTGTGCTTCACTTTACTGCACTTCACAGATCTTGTAGGTTTACTGAGCTTTTTTGTTTTGTTTTTTAACAATTGGAAGGTAAGACTCCCCCCCTCCTCCCAACCCCACCCCCAGCAAACAGATTACAACTTGCTTTATTGTGGTGGTCTGGAACCAAACCCCACAATATCTCTGAGGGCTGCCAGAATAAGGGAAGGTAAGAAACCCGTAGAATTGTGAGAACCAAATGAAAATAAAGCATTCATATCTGTCACTGTCCTGTACACCTTCCCACCTGTAGCAAAAACACACAGAATCCAAATGACCTTCTTCAAAGCAACAACAGCCACAAAAGCCCTTTCTCCGGTTTTCGGTGTGAACAGGACACAGACCGGGCAGCGCCCGCTCCGCTCCGTGCAGGCGGTCTCAGGGGCTCAGCCCAGGTCCCTCAACCACGTGTGCACCGCTCTCCTGGGGGCGCCTGGCACCCAGGGGACCTTTCTGGCTGCCAGGTGCCTCGGAGGAGTGCTACTGGCATTTTGTGGGGGAAGAGCCAAGAAGTACTCTCTGTCCTGCAAAGACGGGAACTGTCCTGACCACAATGCCTCCGAGTCCCTGGGCAAGAAATAGAGGCTCCTGGGTCATTTCCCGTTGGGGCATGTGGGTTGCCCCCCAGTTTCCGAGAGTCATTTCAAGGCCTTGGATCTGAAGGCCTTGGCCAGCCACACACAGCCAAGAGATGAGCGTAAGAAGCCCATTCTCCAGTCTCAACTCCACATTTCCCTCAAGGCCATTTTGTTAACGGCTCACTAACCCACCTACCATGGGACCATATCCCCTCCCTGTCATAGCGGCCATGATAAACGGGACTTATTTTTAATCCCCCAGAGCAAAAGCTGGGCAGCGGCCTGGGGGACCCACACACACACACACACACACACACACACACACACACACGCATCCACTGAAGGAGGCCTCCAGAATGCCCTGGCTGGGGGCAAAGACCTGTTCAGCCCCAGCATGGTCTGGCATACCACCTGCCCACGGCTGGAGCTGGAGGTTCTCCCAGACACGCTGTTATTGGTCACAGGCCGAGCGTCCCGTGGGCACAGGGAGGCAGCCGGCTTCTCGCACTCGCTCTACAATCCCTCTCTTAAAGCTGCAGGATCTCTGTGTTCACACAATAAAACGGGGCACAGGCACCACAGGTGGGACTCAGTAACGCAACATCCAGTTGGTGGGATGTCAGGCTCTGGGCCCAATTCTGTTACTATCTAGGTCAGTGGTCGGCAAACCTCGGCTCTCGAGCCACATGTGGCTCTTTGGCCCCTCGAGTGTGGCTCGGCGTTAGAGCCACTTCTTCAAAATAGACTCGCTCAGGCCAAAAACCGACTTCTGCGGTGGTATTATTTGTGGAAGAGCCACACTTAAGGGGCCAAAGAGCGGCATGTGGCTCTCGAGCCGCGGTTTGCTGACCACTGATCGAGGTCCGACTGTATAATGCTGGGCACCTTAGCTGACCTTTCTGGGCCTCAGCTTTCTATCTACAAAAAGGGGCTTGTGTGGCTCTCGGATCTTCAGGAACCTTTTAGCTCCACATTCCATGATCTGGGGGCAGGACATGGTTTTTATCAGCTTACTCTGCTCTGGACACTAGCATCTCATGCTCTCTCCACAGGATGCTGCCTCAGCAGCCAGGGGAAGTTGGTGTTGGTTGGCATCATGGATTCTCAACAGCAAAGGCTGACCCTTCTAACCTCAAAAGACAGAAAGTAGCAGGCAGGCCTAGCACGATCTGTGCTTCTTAAGTTAATATTCAGCCGCTCGCCAAGGCCAAAAATACACATCACTCCACATTACATCAGGCTCTCACCAGTGCCACGCTGTGCCCACTCTGCACTCAAACGCACTGCACCACTTTTACAGGGAGGCCGTGTGGCGAGGACAATGCTGGACCAGGTTAACGTGAGGGTGTTTTAAACACCACTCCTCCCTGTTTTTAATATTTCTCTCAGTGTATTCCTGTAAGGGCAAGATTTCCTGCCTGCCCGCTGAAAGCAGTGATCATTATTTGAATTGTTGGAGAAAAGATATTAAAAAATGAATCTCCGCTCCCCCACTTAGAAACACTACCATTGAACAAGTTCCAGCACCCCAGCGAACCCTGCAGTAAACCCCCACTTTATAGAGGGGCACCAAGGGAACTCGCTTAGCACATGAGCTTCCTTAAAACTCTTCCTGCCGTCCCCCCCCCCCCCCACACACACACACCTTACTGGTAAGGGAGGAGTGTTCTGCAGGTATTTTTGAATGCAACACTCTTTTCAAAGTGACCAAAGGTACTTCAAATCCAAGTGTGACTGCAACCCTCCCCACCCCACTCCCAGCCATAACTGTCTCAGGAAGAGCTGCCCGGGCCTAATAAACGAATCCTCACGGGGACTGACTGATAACACGGAGACCACAGAGATTTGCCTTGTCCCCGGAGAAGTGAGAAGTGAACGCAAAGCCACAAAGCGAGGAACCGAGAGATACCTGGGTAAAGGAGGCGGGCCTCCTCCCTACCCCATAGGCCAAGAATTTCCCAAGCTATCTGACTTCCTAGCCAATCATAAACAGGGAAGAGATCTTAAGTTTTATCAGTTTTTCCTTAGGCTCTGCAACTCTACACTCTCCGGGGACACCAGCCGGGCCAGAAGTGTTCAAGCCCCAGGGAAGCTGGGGGGAGAGGGGAAGGCGGAGAGGGGGGAATGGAGGGAGGGCCCATAACTCGTGCTCTCCTCTGGCTAAGGATCCCACCGCAGGAAGGTCTCTAGGACGGAGAGCAGCACAAGGGCTAGAGCACAAAGCAACCGACCTCTGACTTTCACGATCGCAAACAAAGCAGCTTAAAGCCAGAGGCCTCCACAGAGGGAGCTGCAGAAGCCAGAATGCCCGAAGCAACGTGCTGCAAGGGACACTTCGGGGGAAGGCCTACGTTGGGGGGGAGGGGGGGAGGGAGAGGGAGAGAGAGAGAGAGAGAGAGAGAGAGAGAGAGAGAGAGAGCCGGAAGCTGGTAAAAGAGCAAGCTCGCAGTTCTCCCACGTGGGCCGCGCGCGGGCAGAAAGCGGAATCGGAGCGGAAGCACGAGGGGACGGGCTCAGAGCTGCGGGCACACAGCTAGCCCCACCCGAGCGCGTCTCCGGGAGCCGCAGGACCACTCGGGAAAGGCTGGCGCGCGGCGGAGCTGTGTCCACGGCCCCCCTCCAAAGGGCTTGCCCACACCCTGCAACGGCGAGGGTGCAGCTGAGACCAAAGGCGGAGGGGGCGAGCTGGCAAGCTTCCCCTCCCGCCCGCCCGCCCGCCCGCTCCCCGCCCCTGGGCGAGCCCGGCCCGGTGCGGTGCCCCAGAGCTTTCCCGCCTCGGGGGGCGGGGGGCGCACTGGCCGGGCACCCGGGCGGGGCGCGCGGTCCCCCCGGGCGGGGGCGAGAGCGCAGCGGGCAGCGGGCGGACCGTGGCCGCCAGGACGGCTAATCTCACCTTCACGGCGGTGGGGGTGGCCCCTGAGGCCATGTCTGCGCCGGGAGGAGGCCTCGGGATGGGCACGCCGAGGGGGAGTCGCGCAGCCGGATCGAGCGAGCGCGGCGCGGGACCGTACCCTGCGGTCCGGAGTGGCTCTGACTCCTCCTCTTCCTCCCCGGGACAGCTGGATTGGCTGCTGGCGTGGGATCTCCCCCGCCGCCCCCCTCCTCAAATCGAGGTTCCCGCGTCCCGCCCCGAGTGCGGATTTTTCCGGTTCTCCGAGGGTTTGGGTCCCCCCCCCCCCCCCCCATCCCCGAGGTGATTAAAACAACGAGAGTAGTGGAGACCGTTTGTGGAGCGCTTGGCTGGTGCCAGACTCTGCTGTGCACTTGAATCAGCCGCGTTAACTTTCACGGGAACCCCGCAAGGAAGAGCAGCACCCCCCGCTCTGCCAAGGATTGCTGGCTCATCTGCAAAACCAGGCTGGCCTGCCGGCAGCTCTCGCGGGAGGGTGGACCGGCAGCAGAGGGAGCGGGAGCGGCTACGGCTCACTCTTCTCCAGTTTGAGGGGAGGCTCTTCACTGGCTGAGACCGCGCCCCATCCCAGCCTGACTATAGGGCCAGCGCCGTCTTCAACCCCTCCCACTGGGCAGCATCCGACCCACCTCGATTCAGACTCCAGGCTCCTGTCTTCATCATTTCACCTTGGCTGGTCACCTCCAACATACACACACACATACACATACACACACAATCCTCCTGGGTTACAGATACAATGGTTCGTTTGGCCACCTCTGTGTCAGTGGACTAGAGCCTGGCATTGGAAGCTGAAAAGCTGAAAGTTCTATTGACAAGCAGCCACTCGGGGTAGAGCAGAACATTGTCAAAACAAACAATCCAAAAAAAAAAAAAAAAAAAAAAACCTTAAGAGGGTAATAAGAAAAGTAATAGTCATAATCATAAAATTAAAAAATTGCTGCCCCTTTAAATTCTCAGGCAGGCATAAAACCCTCAGAGATGTGTGAATTGGTGTACATTCGGGTTTGAAAACCTCGATGTCCTCGTTGACTAGTAAGTCTGCAGTGAAGAGTCAAGGGAGTTGGGCGAGTACCGGTAGGACTTGAGGGGAGTCAGGATCAGAGGAACCGCTGCCAGATGTATTCCTGAGCCTGTCTTAGTGTCATTGGCTCCAAGGGGAAGAAGGTTCTTGTAGGTTCGAGATGCCCAGTTATAAGCAATAAACAACTTCAGGTTTGGTAATTTACAGTTCACATGGCAAGACTCCACAGTTTTTATAAAACATCTACAGAGTGATTTGCATAAATACTTTGGTTTTCTATCATGATGCTTCATTGCCCTTTGTGTTGGCACCCCCTGGGGCTGTTCCTTTAACTTGGTTGAGTGCCTTGACTCATTAGTGGTGAACACACTATTTTTTAAAGAATATTTTTATTGATTTTTTTTTTTTTTTACAGAGAGGAAGGGAGAGGGATAGAGAGTTAGAAACATCGATGATGAGAGAGAAACATTGATCAGCTGCCTCCTGCACACCCCCTACTGGGGATGTGCCCGCAACCAGGGTACATGCCCTTGACCAGAATCGAACCTGGGACCTTTCAGTCCGCAGGCCAGCGCTCTATCCACTGAGCCAAACCGGTTTCAGCTCCACACTATTTTTGACAACAATTATCAGGTAATCAAATTTCTTAAGAAATAAGCTTAGGGAGGATTTTCAATGATTTTTATTCTGCTTCGGACAAGCTTAAAGAATGCCATGAGAGGAGTCTTTATGATTAGTTGGTTATAAATTAAGAGAGAACTCAACGGTTCTTGCAGCTATCCAAGGTGCAAAAGTAATACTTTTCCTCATGGGAAGGACAGACAGAGTTGGGAAGTATCTGGGTATAATAGCAGCTGCTATTATGGAAGTCCTTGCATTCCCTTGCTGGTCTGACAGTAATAAACTGTGGGGAAAATTATGGAAAACATAGATAATTTTGTAAGTATATAAGTAATTCTCTTTCAAAAAATATTTGAGTTCTTGGAAATGTTTTACTTATAAGTGTTGTAAATCTGTCCTGTCAGGAATTTGAAATGATTAAAAATGAGAGAAATTTTTGAAAAATGCTTAAAAAATGTAATTGAATATAATTACAAAAGAGAACTGAGGGAAATAATCCTGTTCAATAGAGAAATATTGATCCAATCACCAGTAAAAAAGTTATATTTCTCATCATACCCAATTTAAAGTAGAATAGAAAAATTCGTAAGTTGAAATTAAATATTTAAGGAAAACTAGTTTTTAATTTTGTGACCTTAATAAATTGAATACTAATTGAACACTAAATAGCTTTTAAACACTTCTTAGTACACACAGAAACCTCAACTCTGGAATATTAAACATAAAAACAATATATTCACATTGATTATTCCGCCGAGAGAGGAAACTCTGGCCAGACTGAAGAGCATGACCAATAGTCTGCATGTGAGTAAAAGAGATAGTAGATACCTCCTGCACGAAGTTCGGATGAACAAGGAGGAGACATTGGAGCATGATAAGAAAAAATAGAAAGTCAATGTTTTTAATGGATTTGTAAGCGCAGAGTGAAGATTACACAGCAGGAAAACGGAGATACTAATAGGGTGAGAAGGCCAATGAGGCAGGATCCCAGAGGATCCCAGGAATGGCATCAGAAGCACTGGTAGGGACATGGTCATATATCAGGGGACAGAGACATGGATCTGGAAGAAAGGAGGTAAGAATGGGGCTCTAGGTAAATTTAAGGCAGATGTTGTGGCCCTAGCTGGTTTGGCTCAGTGGATAGAGCATCAGCATGCAGACTGAGGGGTTCCCGGGTTTGATTCTGGTCAAGAGCACATGCCCGAGTTGTAGGTTCGATACTCAGTGTGGGGTGTGCAGGACGCTGTTGGTCAATGATTCTAATGATTCTCTCTCATCATTGATGTTTCTATCTCTCTCTCCCTCTCCCTTTCCCTCTCTGAAATAAAAACAAATATATATATGTGGTAGGTGTTGTGAACCTATAGGACATCTCTCCTGATGGCTCAATTTTCTCCATAAAGTGGAGGTTACATAATGGGTTTGAGGATAGATGTTAAATTTTGGGATGGTTGTGGAGCCATGTCACATTACAGATATGGATTTGAAATGGTACCCATCTGCAAGGGTATATAATAGTGAGGAAGGAAGAAATTCTACCCTTCTAGGTCCTTTTGACTGGTCTAATAATTAAATCCACATGAGACATATTGACAAGATAAAATAACCAAATTTAATTATTTGTATATATATGGGAACTCCATGTATATGAGAGGTTCAGAGACAGAAAAGTAAAATAAGGTATATATAACATCCTGAGCTAAGGAATGTGATATAGAGAAGAGGAGGACAATTTGTAGTTTGATAAGAAGAGCAAATAAATGTTCAGGAGTTTGATGTTTGCCCTGCCATAGAGATAGACCATAAAAAGTTACCTGTGGGGAAACCAAGATAGCAGCATAAGGTATACACCTGTACGTGTTGCCTCTCACAACCACACCAAAACTACAACTACAAGACAAAATGACTTTCACCCAGAACCACAGGAAAGCTGGCTGAGTGGAAGTTCTACAACTAGAAGGAAAGAAAACATGCATTGAGACTGTGTAGGACCTGCAGAGTCTCGGAAAAGCAGAGATATGGAGGTGTGCACGGAGAGGACTGGCAACTGAAGATGCGGTTGTCTTTTTCAAGTTCGAAGGAGACACAAGCTCCCAACTGTTCTGAACTCCAGTTTCTGGTGAGACTCTGGGGACCCAGACTCCAAATGGGAAGAAGCTGGACTGTCTAGCATTGGGATGGAAAGTGAAGTGGCTTTCTCGCAGAGGTGCTTATAGGAATCATTTACTGCCCTGGGGCACAGGATGCGGTATGTGGAAACGGAAATGCTGAGACCAGAGAGGGCTGACTGGCAGCCATTGCTGTTTTTTTTTTTTTTAAATTTTATTTTATTAAGGTATTTTCTGTGTACATAGTTTACCATTGACCCCGCCCCCACCTCCCATTTATGCCCTCCCTCCCCAGAGTTCTGTGTTCATTGGTTGTACTTATGTTCATGCATACCAGTCCCTCGGTTGTTCTCCTATCTCCCCCCAGGTCTCCTTCCCCTCCCCGCTGTCATTTGGCAGTCTGCTTGTTTTATGGTGACTATCTCAGGACCATATGAATAGAGTCCGCTCCTCCTCTGGTTTTCACCGCCCCTTCCCCTGGGTCCCACTGCTTCCCCTGGGACACACGGCTCGCCCGGGGCACATTGCACCCTGGGACACTTGGCTCACCCGGGGCTCTCGGCCCCATGGGACACTCGGCTCACCCAGGGCACTCGGCCCCCTGGGACACTCGGCTCACCCGGGGCACTCGGACCCGTGGGACACTCGGCTAACCCAGGGCACTCGGACCCGTGGGACACTCGGCTCACCCAGGGCACTTGGCCCCCAGGGACACACGGCTCACCCGGGACACCCTTCCCCTTTGGGGGGTACGGTTTACCCGGGGCACTCGGCCCCCTGGGACACTCGCTCACCCGGGGCACTCGGCCCCCTGGGACACTCGGCTCACCCGGGGCACTCGGCCCCCTGGGACACTCGGCTCACCCGGGGCACTTGGCCCCCTGGGACACACGGCTCACCCGGGACACCCTTCCCCTTTGGGGGGTACGGTTTACCTGGGGCACATGGCCCCCTGGGACACTCGGCTCACCCGGGGCTCTCAGCCCCCTGGGACACTCGGCTTACCCGGGGCACACGGCCCCCTGGGACACTCGGCTCACCCGGGGCACATGGCCCCTCTAGGGTGTTGGGGTCGCATATTGGAGGCGCTGCGCTAGCTTCTTGCTAGCATGGCGGGCAGGCTGGGACAGCTGCAGTTGGGCTGAGATGGTTGCAGGTGGGGGGACCACCTTCAAAGGTGTCTAGTTCGGTGTGGGAGCGGAACAGCTGCAGACATGGAGGCTAAGTTCTGAGGTCGCCCGCTCCCTGAGCCCAAGGCGTGGTGAGCTCTGTTCTTGGTGGATTTCCTTTATTCTCGGTGGCAGTGGCGGGTGGCAGTGCCAGGTGCAATATTGACGGTCGCTCCTGTGGTTCTATTACCACTGTAGTTTTAAAGTTCATATGGCGGTGGTGGTGAGAGCTTCGGCTCGGCCATGCGGCATCGGAGGAAGGGCTCGCCTGGGTGGGTAATGGAAGGCACCGGCACCGTGCCATTTCCTCACCAGCGCTCTCCATTTCCCTCCCAGCATGGTGGGTGTGCTGGGAAGATTGTGGGCGGGCTGTGATGGCTGCATGGGGAGAGTCCGCCCTCAATGGTGTCCTCTTTGTTGCGGATGTGGAGCTGCTGTGGATGCAGAGGCTAATTTCTGAAGCCACATTCTCTATGAGCCCGGTGTGTAGTGAGCTCTGATTTTGGTGGATTCCCATTCTTGGGGGCGGCGGTGGGTGCGGCAGCGATGGTAGCTCCTGTGGCTCAATTTCCCCTGTAGTTTTAAAATCCGCATGATGGTAGTGTCTGATGCTTTGGCCTGGCCATGTGGCAGCGGAGAGAGGATTCTCCGGGTCTGCCAATGGAAGGCGCAGCGCCAGCACAGCGCGCGCGAAGGCCTGGCAGAGCAGGCTGCGGGCGGTGGCGGAGAGTCCTCGCGATGTCTTAGTCTTTCAGACTTAGTGGAACGCTTCCCCTGAGCCAGGACAAGCAGTACCACCACAAATATTGGCCAGCTCAGTGCTGCCCCTCTACAGGTGACAGTAGGGGCATCCTCACCTTGGTAGGCCTTTGCTCTTGGAGGTCTTAACCAGTGGAAGGCAGCACGGTACAGAACTGCCCCACCTTCTCAGTCCTCCGCAGCCATTGCTGTTTGCCACACCCTAGTGATTCCTTGAGACCTCACCCCGTCCATTTTACAAACCCACCAGAGCTGTGTGCAGTGGCTTTTGCATATGAATGGTCTGTCCTTTTGCAGCTTAACCTAACAAATTTGCAGCTTGGTCAGAGAGCTCCAAAACTTCCAAACCCCAAACAAAGAGGAGAAATTTGCAGATCTCGCTGTAGTTCCTACTGGATGGCTTCAGACAGTAGCAAACTTGCACCTCCTTGAAGATTTAGGAGCCAGTGTACCTAGTGTTCAGTGTGAGATGACACCAGATTGCAACTCTTCAAAAGCATCACATTTAAGAGGCAGACTCAGTGAGCACCAAAGCCCTACTGAAGCAAGTACTGTCCCATAAGGGTGTCTCCAGCATAACAGTTCTTTTATTATAGATACAGCTGATCCTCACAGCCAGTTGGCCTGGAGATCAATTCTTCCCAGTGTACCAACGGCAATCAAGGCTTAAATACAACAAGACTGTGCACCCAGCCCACAAAGGAGTGCACCAAGAGTGTCCTCCTCAGATGATTGGGGAGGCTGAGCCACAGGCCCCTGTAGGTCACCTACCACACAAAGCCATTCCATCAATACTAGGAAGCAGCAAAAATGTGGAGACAAAGAAACATGTCACAAATGAAAGAAATGGAGGAAAGCACACTATTGGCTATAGAGTTTAAAACCACAGTTATAAGGTTACTCAAGAATCTTCTAGAAACTTCTGAGAAACTTAGTGATACCTCTGAGGAACTTAGTGAGTCCTTCAAGGATCTTAATGAGAATGCCAAAAATAAAAATAAAATAAAAAATGGAAAAGGACTAGTCAGAAATTAAGCATACACTTTGTCTGAAATAAAGCATAATATACAGAAATCCAACAGTAGACTAGAGGACCCCAAGAATCAAACCAAATATTTGAAATATGAGGAAGCAAAAATCATCCAATCAGAAAAAAAAGAATAAAAAAATATGAATATAGTGTGTAAGGAGCCTCTGGGACAACTTCAAACGTACCAACATCTGAATTATGGGGAAGCCAGAAGAGAGAGAGCAAGATATTGAAAACCTATTTGAAGAAATAATGACAGAAAACTTTCCCTACCTGGTGAAATAGACTTACAAGTCCAGGAAGTATAGAGAACCCCAAACAAAAGGAATCCAAACAAAAGGAACCCCAAACAAAAGGACCACACCAAGACACATCATAATTAAAATGCCAAGGGCAAAAGACAAAGAGAGAATCTTACAAGCAGCAAGAGAAAAACGGTTAGTTACCTACAAGGGAGCACCCATATGACTGTCAGCTGATTTCTCAACAGAAAGATGCAGGCCAGATGGGAGTGCAAGAAATAATCAAAGTGATGAACAGCAAGAACCTACAACCAAGATTACTCTACCCAGCAAAGCTATCATTCAGAACTAAATGTCAGATAAAGAGCTTCACAACAAGAAAAAGCTAAAGGAGTTCATCACCACCAAACCAGGATTATATGAAATGCTGAAGGGTATTCTTTAAGAAGAGGAAGAAGAAAAAGGTAAAGATAAAAATTATGAACAAAAAAGTGACAACAAACACATATCTATCAACAAGTGAATCTAAAAATCAAGTGAATAAAAAAAAATCTGATGAATAGAATAAACTGGTGAATATAATAGAATCAGGGTCATAGAAAGGGAGTGGACTGACAATTCTCAGGGGGAAGGAGGCATAAAAGGTGCGGGAAGAGATTGGAAAAAAATCTTACACATATGGATGAAGACAGTGGCAGGGAGTAAGGGCATTGGGGGGAGGGTGGAATCAGGTGGAGGAGAGCTATGTGTGTGTGGGGGAGGGGAACATCTGTAATAATCTGAACAATAAAGATATATTTTAAAAAGTTATTTCTGGCCCTCCTATGGGCCAGGCCCATGATTTAAAATTTCTAGGTAGTTAAGGTGGGGACTGAAGTTTCTCTTGAAGGTCTCTATTGCCATCAGCTCAAAAATCCACATGCCCTCAATTCTGGAATATTAAACATAAAAACAAAATACATTGATTATTCCACCAAGAGGGGAAACTCTTCTTGGGGAGGTTTGCTCTGAACCCCTTAATATTTTCCCTGGCTGAAACTGGTTTGGCTCAGTGGATAGAGTGTCAGCCTGCGGACTGAAGGGTCCCAGGTTTGATGCCTTGGTTGTGGGCATATCCCCAGTGGGGGGCATGCAAGAGGCAGCTGATTGATGACTCATCTATGTTTCTAATTACCTCTCTCCCTTCCTCTCTGTAAAAAAATCAATGAAATATATAATATATATATATATATATGTATATGTATATATATATATATATTTTTTTTCCATGATTAGTCTGTAGAGATTGAATAATTAGTTAGGGAGTCAAGGAATGAAGGTGTTGGGGAGGTGAGTGTATATTATCAACCATAGGAGACCAGCCTTATAGGAAACAAACACGCCGGGAAGGAGCTGAGTGATGGGTGAAAGTGAGGACTGAAGAGGTGGAAGTCTCTGGGAAATCTAAGAGCAGTGATGGCGAGGTGAAGGGGTGTGAAAGATAGAAGGGGAGAAGGGCTTGGAGGGCGACCATAAAGCTCAAGGTTTTAGAATAATTGCAACCCCAAGTTATGGCAAGATCCAGGAGGTGAACAACTGGATTAGATCATCAGATAGGGTGGAGACTGGTGGGGTTTTTTTTTTCTATGTGTTTTCTGCATTCAGGGCTTGAGGGAAAGAGAACAGTGGCCATTCAGGATCCAGTTGCTGGAGGGCCTGGCAATCAGAGCCATAGGATGGTCAGAGATGACACAGAGGGTAGAGCCCTCACAGTAGTCATAGTTTTATAGAGGTCATGGAAGCAACCATTTGGAACTGGCAGCGAGGAACCAGGAGAATGCCACTGTCCACCACGGTCCTGTGTGAGGCCTGTCAGCCTCCCCACGAGAAACCTGTGGAGAGAAACGGTGACTAGGTTTCAGGAAAGCCAAGAGGATGGAACCGGCGATTGGAAGGAGGTTGAGGTTGGGGAGGAGCTTATTAATGATGAAACAATCATTTCACAGAGTGCAGTGGAAAAATCTGTACTAATAACAGAAAAATGCAAATTGACTGCCACTTCACAATGCCCACCAGCTAATTAGGAATGAGTATGAAAATTAACTTCATTGCCTCCTTGGAAACTGATAACAAGGAGAAGGCAGCACCCAGCATGGCCTGCTTAGCAGTTGCCGCAGTGTGGAGCATGCAGGCCCCACAGAGAGCAGAGAACCACGAGGAGAAGGCCTAAGCTGTCAGTAGGACATTCCCGAGGGCTCCTGGATTGGAGAGGGGTGCAGGTCAGGCTAAGGGACACCCCTCTCCTCCCCCCTCCGCCCCATGCATGAATTTCGTGCACCGGGCCTCTAGTGAGTTTATAAAATGCTGAGGGAAAATGGAAGAGGGGAGTTCTTAATCAAACTGGGAAAATTGAGAAATAACTTCCAGAGCAGGTGATCAGGGTCCTGAAAGACAGATCCCAGTCAGCTACGTAAATGAGGAGGGAGGAGAAGAGGAGAGTTAAGTGTCAAGATTTAAACTGAGGCATAATAAATGGCTCATGGAGATAAGACACCTCTATGGTATTGTCCTATGTTCCAAGTGGCTGGATTGAAAAGGAGATCTGAAGTATTGGCAATTGCTGAGGCAGCTTCTGATCAAACTGTGAAAATGTTTCTAAACTGTGAAAATATCTCTAAACTGTGAAAATATCTCTTGCTGGCCAATAGGAGCAGAAGTCAGAGAAAGGATGTGCGGTGTGCTGAGTTATACAGGCCTCCCCAGAGATCTTGCACCAGATGCAACATTTTATTCTGGACCATCTGACAATAATTGCCAGAATTAAGTTAAAACATGAAATACAAATCTTGCTCCAAAAGAAAGATACTCCTATTAAACTCATTTAGCCTTTAAAAAAAAATATTTTTATTGATTTTTTACAGAGAGTAAGAGAGAGGGATAGAGAGTTAGAAACATCGATGAGAGAGAAACATCGATCAGCTGCCTCCTGCACACCCCCACTGGGAGGGTCCCGCAACCAGCATACATGCCCTTGACCAGAATCAAACCTGGGAGCCCTCAGTTCGCAAGCCGATGTTCTATCTACTGAGCCAAACCGGTTTTCGGCTAGCCTTTTATTTAAAAGCTTTATGTTTATAATGGACTGAAGATCAAGCAGCAGCAGCAGCAAGTTGTCCTTTTCAGACCAGAAGGACAGGATGGTATCTCTCCTCTACTTCCCTCTACCTGCCCCCTTTCTCCTTCTCTACTCCTTGACTGTTCTCCCTTTCTATTCCCTCTCCTCTTCAAGCTCAAACTATTATTAAGCCTTGGCATCAAAGATTTGGTACAACCAAATGGATAGATTCTGGGGACATGAGAATAGATTTTCATGTGATTTCTTTCGCCTTGAAATTCTTCCCTTTTCTTTCCTTGTCACAGTGGTCCGTTTTGTGTCCCAGTCATCTTGCATAGAGCATGGTTATAGGTGCATAGTATGGCTTATGTTCACTTATTGTGAAAATAAACACACTCATTGTTTTTAGTTTCAGCAAATGAAAGACCAGGAAAGCTAAGAAACCTAACAGCAGGGGGCAGCAAAAGTCTGCCTTTTTTGTTTTTTAACCAAGTCAACATTGTCCAATGCTTGAGTCATATTGGCTTCATATGAGAGAGAAGAGAGAGAGAGAGAGAGAGAGAGAGAGAGAGAGAGAGAGAGAGAGAGAGAGAGAGAGAGAAGAGATGAATGTTATAATTAAAGGTCTACTCTAAAAGGCAAGTGGCTGCTAGGATGATGCGTGTGTTTTTCTTAGTTCTTTCCTCAAGGACGCCAAACTGTTTATGTAGAACATACTAGTGGCCAGCAGATGGCAGCACTTTTCAAGGGTCAGGGATATGGCACAAAGTCGGGCGGAGGGTGGCGGACATAAACCATATTTGGGCAAGAAATCTTTATTTAAAACACTACTGAAGTAAACTCAATTTTAAGTAGGAGAATCAATCTTTTTAGGTCTCAACTATCTTGCTGAAAGTAAGGTGGAATTTTAACCATTGGTACAAAGGTGTGTTGCTCATTTTGGAGCAAGGTGATAACTAAAATGTTTTACAATATCAAGTTTGAGACTTACAAAAAGGAGCTGTAGTTGATGGAAATCATTTGGATCTTGCTGTATACTTTAAGAATGTATCTTTATCAGATTTCTCAATGATCAATTCACAGGCGTTAGCCACGAGAAAGGCATTTGCACACAGACACAATGCTTTCGGATTACTGATTAATCACACTAAATGGCTTCCAGCGTTGTCCTTGGCTACCTTAGTTAAGTGTCAACAGAGTAACTCGGCCTCTCTTAGGTATTATCAGGTCTTCACCTTTTCTAAACATTGAACTGCTTTAGTTGGGTATTTATAACCAGATTAAAGCAGGAACAATGCCTCCTGTTTGAGTGCTTTGACTGCAAAGGAAAATGCAGACCCACTGGTTTCTGAGTGACACTTGCCCTGAAACTTCAAACGGGGCCTGGGAAACTTCCCTCTGGGTGAAGGGGCAGAGGCCCGGCTAACACTGATGGCCTTTTCAGGCATCCTCCATCCTTAGCCGGGAGATAGATAATGACTGCTTGAACGGGCATTACAAGCATTCTGTGGCATTTCTGCGTATCACGAAAAGTCCCCTGCCTTTGGCTGTTTGATTTCCCACGTGAAACCCAACATGGATTTTGCTACAATAACAAAGAGCGCTAGAAAAAACAGAAGGGCTTGTTTGCTTAAATTGCTGCTTGCACGGAAAGAAACTCCCTCGCGGGGTTATCACCGGGTCAGGCTGCACCCGGCCTGCATTGGGGGCAGAAGAATTCAGACGGCTAGGTGGGTTTCGGCTCTTAGAGGGCCTCTTTTTAAGTAAAGTTTTGCCTTCCTGGCAAAAGTCTCCGAGCCCTTCTATTTGACTATCAACGGAAAAAGACAAAAGAAAGGGGTTAGAAATACCGAAGAGTCATCAACTATAGGAAGTGACCCTTAGATTTAATTTTATCTCCAAAGAATAATGTCTTTAATCCTTATGGGTCAGGAACTCCAAAATAAAGTCCTTTTGTTCAGTGTCACACGCACCAATAGAATGAGACTGTCTTTTCAAATATATATATATATATATATATATATATATATATATATATATATACTATATATATTATTGATTTTTTTACAGAGAGGAAGGGAGAGGGAGAGACTGTTAGAAACATTGATGAGATAGAAACATCACTCAGCTGCCTCCTGCACACCCCCTACTGGAGATGTGATTGCAACCAAGGTACATGCCCTTGACTGGAATTGAACCTGGGACCCTTGAGTCCACAGACAGACGCTCTATCCACTGAGCCAAATCGGTTAGGGCAGAACAAGACTGTCTTTGGTAAAGCCTAACAGAAACTTCATTTTTAGATTAAAGAATGCAGAGGGATGAGCTTATGCTCGACAGGTACCTTCGCCCCGATCTGAGGAAGCCAGAGGTCCTCAGGATTGGTGGGAGGTCTGTGGATTTCCAAGAAAGAAAGTGGAGACTCTGCATTGTGGGGAACAGGCACAGTTCCTAAACATGCTTGGAACATGCCTGGCCACACACCACATGTCTCATTTTAATGTTACGTCTCCACTGGGCATACACTTTAGCATGCTAGGGAGTGGAAGTTCACCTCAAAGACCACTCAGGAAAGGGTTTGGGTTGCCATCCTGGATATTTTTAGTGCAAGCCCCTTTTTTAGCTGAGGTCCTTGGGTCTCTTATCTGGTCCTTGCTGGCAAGCTTAGCTCGCTCTGGAACGTCCATCCTTTCCTGTTGAGCCTGTTTTGTCAGGGGATGTGTTGGGAGAATGAGAGAAGACAAGAAGTTGGTGGCATACCGCTGTGGCAGTCACACAGCTCCACAGGGGAGAGAAAGCAGTCTGGGAGCACGGGCTCTGACGCTTCTATTTGCTGTTGAGTGTTGTTACATGCTGCTACTGTGTCCTCAGCTGTAGAATGAATATGAGCATGAAGGGTTGGTGTGAAAGTTCAAGTTCATGCTTGTGCAGCACTAGGAACATATTAAATATTCCATGTGCTAATGGTGAGGACGCACCGGGCACTGCATTAGGGCCTGAGGATACAGAGATTGGCGAGATACTGTCCCCGCTTTGGGGGAGCTCAGAATATTTCAGGTAAATAAAAAAGAACACAGTGTTACAGGTGACATAGGGAAGTTGCATGGAGTTTGGGGAATGCAGTGCACGGGACAGTGTGGTGAGTATGGCCTGGGGTGAGGGATGTCTTGAGGAAAGGCCCCTGAGTTGAATCATGAAATATGACTATATGTGTTTGTGTGTTCGCCTGTTGGCAATGTGTGGCCAGGCAGTTTTATTTACTTATCGCACTCAAACGGGACAGGGGCTTCCTACCACCCAAAGCTCTGCCTCTCCCAGGGAGGCTTAGCTATTGCTTATATCACTGCTTGGCAATTACGAGTTGATTTCTTCTTTGCAGTTGGACGCTTTCGTCCCTTGAGTTCCTGTCCAGTCAACCTGGTTACAGCTGAATCTGGTATGAAGTAAGTTAAATGGGGGGAGGGGCAAGAAGGGGCTTGTCCACAGGTGACGGAAGGCCCGGAAGTGAGAGCCAGGGCGATGCTTCTCCAGCGCAGCTCTTACCCGGCTGTGAACAGAGCTCAGGTAGGTGCTCAGGAGGCAGAGGGTGTGGTGAAGGCCGACAGGAGTGGGAATATAAGAGTCCACAGTGGGGCCCGTGGATTGAATATGGAAATTTGATGGGTGCTGTTCAGCTCATTCAGCAATTCTAAAAAAACAAAGCATCCACTTTGCAAAATATAGGAGGTTTTGCATGGGAAAAATCTGGGTTTCTTGGCTCTCTAGAAAACTTGAATGGTCTTGCAATGAGTGTTTTCATTCCCCCCCCGCACAGCACCGAGGCGCGCCACGTACGGCCAGGTTGTCCCAGACCCCTCTCACTCCAGTCCTGATCTTCACATAACGCACCGCGGAGTTCTGGCTGTATTCTATGGGGCATACAGAGCGTTGACGCGTTTCAAGGTGGAGATACCACTGTGATCTCATTTGCATGTTTGTGTGGAGAATGGCTTGAGGGAAAAGATGCGAAATTGTCTTCATCTTTTAACAGACGTCTTATCATAAGAGGTGACAGGACACTCACCAGGGCCATGAAATATCATTGGCTTTTACTGTAAGGTTTTATTAGAAAACCGAATCCATTCTTTGAACATTGTGACCTTTCATTGGGTTATGGGAGAGTGATCAATCGTCTAGGCACCTCTGTGTTACTTTTAAAGGTTTGCAGGTGGTCTAGGGTTTTAAGAGGAGAAACTGGCTAGGGCCCCATTAGAAGAATCTTAAAATGTTTTGCAAATGTGTCCTGGAGTAGATTTTAACCATGGTCCGTTCCTCAGCTGGCCACTAAAGAAAAGCAGGACTGAGAGTTGAAATGACTTACACAAAGCTGACAAGATTAGCAAGGCGGAGCCCTGACTCTGGCTGCCCACATCATGCTGTCCGGAGCCTCATGGCCTAACTGCTGGTCACTGTGGATGAGGCATTTCTGGTGCCTCTTCTCTAAATGAATTAGCCTGGTCGTCAGTAAAGCTACTGAACAATTTGCTCAACATCTTGTACACTATCCAGGTCACCCAGATAAAAATCTAAGGGAAAAACCCAGCAAAGTCCAAATAGTCATTAGTATTCCCAGAGAACGAAAGCAATTTCTAACGCAAAGGTAATTAATTCAACAAGCTTGTTTTAGCTTGAAAATTAATCTTTACGCATTTGCTGTTTCTTTCTATCTCAGGTCACTTTCATTATTGCTGAAATATTTAAATCTTAATCTCTCTTTTTTTTTTTTTTTTTTTTTTTTTTTAATAAAAGGGCCCTGGCTGGTTTGGCTCAGTGGATAGAGCGTCCAGCTTCAGACTGAAGGGTCCTGGGTTTGATTCCGGTCATGAGCACATGCCTGGTTGTGGGCTCGATCCCCAGGAGGGGGTGTGCAGGAGAGAGCCGATCAATGATTCTCTCTCATCATTGAAGTTTCTCTCCCTCTCCCTTCCTCTCTGAAATCAATAAAAATATATTTTAAAAAATAATACTGATTCTTAGGAATGAGCTAGAGAAGAGGACTAGTCTGGGGGAGATGAATCAGTATTCTAGGCCTACTGAAACTGTCAACAACTTCCTGTGCAAGAAAATCAATGGCTTGTTCCTCTAAAAGAAATCTATACTGGGTATCTGTCCTCAGATACCTTTGTTGCTGAGTAAAAGCAAAAGGAATGCCATGCCATCTGGCACCAATGCCCCAGGTATAATTCCCTGCGGGCTTTCCTTTATGAAAGGGAAATAAATACCCGGGTGTCATGACGTTTTCTCCCAGCCTGTGCCTCTGCATTTATACCACAGGAAACGGGCTTTCCTCTGATTTCACTGTACAGGAGGCCCCTCTTAGCCACAGTTTTGCTCTCTGTGGTTTCAGTTACTCGCGGTCCACCGTGATCCAAAGAGATGAAACGGAAAGTTCCAGTCCATGAGGCATGTTCTGGATCGCTCACCTTTTTCTGTAGAGTGAGGAAGTCTCCTGCAGCCCCTTGCACGAGGCGATTCATCACTTCGTCCAGCATGTGTGCACGCTGTTGTCACGATCTTTTTCTTTTCTTTTTTCTTTTTTAAAAAAAATATATATTTTGTCGATTTTTCACAGAGAAGAAGAGAGAGGAATAGAGAGTTAGAAACATCGAGAGAGAGACATCAATGAAAGAGAGTCATCGATCAGCTGCCTCTTGCACACCCCCACTGGGGATGTGCCCGCAACAATGTATATGCCCTTGACCGGAATCGAACCAAGGACCTTTCAGTCCACAAGCCGACTCTCTATCCACTGAGCCAAACCGGTTTTGGCTGTTGTTATTATCTTGCTTATCAGATCCATGGCTGTGGTATTGAAGTGCTTGTGTTCAACTAGCCATGTGTTCCGTAAGAACGGCCCTCGCGCAAGAGTAGTGATGATGGCAGTTCAGATATGGTAAAGAGAAGCCATAAATGTGCTTCCTTTAAGTGAAAGTTGATGACAGTACACTGAAACACTTTGAGAGAGAGAGAGAGAGAGAGAGAGAGAGAGAGAGAGAGAGAGAGCATCTATACATAACGATTAGAACAGTGCATTGTTATAATTGTTCTATTTTGTTATTAGTGTTGTTAAATACTTACTGTGCCTAATTTATACATTAAACTCTATCAGAGGGATGTGTGTGTAGGAAACAACAGTCTGTATGGGGTTCAGTACTATCCAGGGCGTCAGGCATCCACTGGGGATCTTGGAACGCATCTCCTGCCGCTGAGAGGGGTGGAGGGGCGACTGTAGTTCTTTCTCCATGTGGAAGCTTTCATCTGCAATGCAGTGTAGTGTTCACAGAGAGCCGTGTGCATGGGAACGCATGGTCATAATCTTTATCACAGCAGGCAGCACAGAGCTGACGCTCTGCAGAGCCGGCTGTATTAACTCTCCCTGGGTAAGTTATAGCGGAGGCTGGCTCATTAGGAATGAGAGTAAGGATGGCGTGCTCTTCCTGGTGTTTCTGAATTCTTAAAACCACCTAATTCTTAAGGAGTTAGAGAAACCCGCATGGAATTTGGCAAAGAACTAAAGAGACTTACTTTCTACACCATTTCTCTGAATGGATAAGTTTATAGAAAATCTCTCCTTTGTTAGTCATTTAAGCAGTGGAAAAACCATAGTCTAGGACAACTTGAAAAGAGAATAATTCATCTTTCTCTCACCTTGAGATAAGGTTGCCAGAGGTTGAATTCTCTCTGTGCCTCCTTTGTAGATGAGTGACCTGGAAAAAAAGTTATTAAACTTCCTTGGGCTTCAATCTCCTCATCTATAAAATGGTGATATGGATAGCACCTACTTAATTGGGTTGTTTGAGAATTACATTAGGTAAAATATGTAAGGTACTTATACTAGTAAGTACTTAGTAAATATTAGCTACTACTATTACTAATTTTGAAATGATTATATTAAAAATTTGTGGTCCCATTTTATTTTAGTCCAAATTCTACATATTTTGGGGGTATAATCTCAGTGCATATACAATTTGAAACTTATTTACTCTTTCACAGATCTCCATAAAATGTTTTTTCATGTGACTACATACACTTCATAAGTGTTACTTTTATTTATTTTTAAAACATTTTTTAAAAGTTTTTTGGTTTTATATATATATTATATATTAAACTTATTTATTTATTTACTTTTACAGAGAGGAAGAGAGAGGGATAGAGAGTTAGAAACATTGATGAGAGAGAAACATCAATCAGCTGTCTCTTGCACAATCCCCACTGGGGATGTGCCTGCAACCAAGGTATACGCCCTTGACCAGAATCGAACCTGGGACCTTTCAGTCCTCAGGCTGATGCTCTATCCACTGAGCCAAACCGGTCTCAGCTGTAAGTGTTACTTTTAATAGCTCCATGGAGTTGTTGCACTGCCATGTACTACGGTAGTCTAAGAATGCCACATACACATCTATACTAATAAGAGAGAAATGTGGTAATTGGCTGTCAGTTTGCCCTCCCCCCGCCCTCAAGCCAGCCTGGTTGCACCCAACTGCACCCCCCACCAGCCTGGTCACCCCACATGCCCCTCCTACCGGCTTGGTCACTCCATGCAGCCTGCTTGTTCAGTTGTTTGGTCGTCTCTCGGGCCAGCCCTAGGTGGCTGTGCAGCTGACATCCAAGGCTTGCCTGTGCCTCAGGCTGGCCCTGGGTGGCTGGGGGGCTGAGGGTAATGGGGGACTCCAGAGGCAGGCAGGTGGGTGGAGAGACTGGACCCTCCTGGGGGCGGGCATGGTCATGCCACATACCTGCTGCCCCAGTGGGGCAGAGAGGACTGGGTGCCACCAGCTTTGAGGGCATGACAGTCAATTAGCATATTCCCTCCTTATTGGCTGTGGGTACTGCCATCTTTGTGAGAACATGATGGTTAATTAGCATATTCACTCTTTATTATATAGTATTTTCTTTTTTGTTTTAATACATTTTGATTTTTTACAGAGAGGAAGGGAGAGGGCTAGAGAGTTAGAAACATTGATGAGAGAAACATTGATCAGCTATCTCCTCCACACCTCCTACTGGGGATATGCCTGCCACCAAGGTACATGTCCTTGACCAGAATCGTACCTGGGACCTATTGGTCTGCAGGCCAACACTCTATCCACTGAGCCAAACCAGTTAGGGTGAATTTCCTTTATAATTTATATCTATTTTTGTATGAAGTTCTTAATATTCTTTTATCTCTTAGCTATTTGAGTTATTTTTCTTATATACTGAAATATGGATATTAACCCTTTTTCACATTTGTTGAAAATATTTTTCTCATGTTCTCATTTTTTCTCTCAAGTGCTTTGAAATTTACCTATATGTGATTTTAAAATGTTTGTATTTGAACACTTCCCTTTGACTTTATTTTATTGTATCTGGGTTGCATCCAGATAAGACTACCTTGTTATTCAATTTTTTTCTTTTACTTTTCCTTAAATAAATTCTTAACTTTGGTGTTCATTTTGATATACAACATGAGAAAATGAAAAAATATATATTCTAAAGAACCAAAATATTAGATTAAACACCTGGCATTTACTTTTTTTGAGATGCATTATCTATAACTAGAGGCTCAGTGCATGGCATTCCTGAAATTGGTGGTGTGTGTGGGTGTCCCACAGATCAGCCTGCATCCGTTCACAGTCCAGGAGCCATCGGGGGACATCCTTAGTGCTGTTGACAAGGTGGGAAAGGCTCCTGCCACCACCATTGCACTCGCCAGCCTTGAGCCTGCTTCTGTGCCAGCTGAGTGACGCACCTCCTGTGGGAATGTGCTGACCACCAGGGGGCAGCTCCTGCATAAGTGTCTGCCCCTGATGGTCAGTGTGCATCATAGCGACCAGCGATTTCACAGTTTGGTTGATTTGCATATTACCCTTTTATTATGTAAGACAGTGTTTCCCAAACTTTTGACATATGTGTACCCTTTCTATAATTTTCGTAATGCTGAGCACCCCTCATCAAAAAAAAATGGATGTATTTTAATAACAATCAAAATATTTTTATTTTTTTGGTATATATACAAAGTAATAATAAACAAAAAATAAAATTATTCATAATAAAATATAAATAAAAGTTATATTATAAATAACATTTATTTGCACACTGGACCATCTCATGCCTCATAAGACTATCTTGACTCGACTCATGAGAACGTAGAATTAGGCGTAGCCAAGCATGGTGCAGTGCATATCCCCACCAAACTCTGGTGCAATGTGTACCCCCACCAAACTCTTCCCGTACCCCTGGGGGTATGAGTACCACACTTTGGGAAACACTGATGTAGGACAATGGTCGGCAAACTGTGGCTCGAGAACCACATGTGGCTCTTTGGCCCCTTGAGTTTTTAGCAAGGCCAGCTTAGGTACACCCTAATTAAGTTAATAACAGTGTACCCACCTATATCGTTTAAGCTTTAAAAAATTGGCTCTCAAAAGAAATTTCAGTCATTGTACTGTTGATATTTGGTTCTGTTGACTAATGAGTTTGCCGACCACTGGTATAGGATAATAAAAGCATAGTATGCTAATTCCAGAAATCCTTCCAGACAAAGCTGCAGCAGCTGCGAGGGCCAAAGGCAGGCAGCAGTGGTGGCCAGCAGCAACAGCAATGGCGGGGTGATGGGGGCGGCACTTTCCCCTAATCGGCATGGTCACCTCCCATAGATGGAGGCCAGACTGTGGCTTAGGCGGGGAGCAGGTCTAAGCCATCAGTAAGACATCCCCTGAGGGCTCCCAGACTGAAGGGGCAGGCCAGGCTGAGGGGATCCCTCCCACATGCACGAATTTTTGCGCACTGAGCCTCTAGTTATGAATAAAAGAGAACTACAACAGGATCTTACAAGAGGCTGACGAGATTCTTAGAGCAGGGAGTCTCTTTGCTGTTGCTTTCTATTAGACTGCCCCGATTCCAAACAACAAACCCCAAAGAAAGGAAAAAATTGCTTGGCTGGTGTTGCTCAGTGGTTGAGCAACTTATGAACCAGGAAGTCACGGTTCGGTTCCTGGTCAGGGCACAGGCCTGGGTTGTGGGCTCGATCCCCTGTGTGGGGCGTGCAGGAGGCAGCTGATCAATGACTTTCTCTCATCATTGATGTTTCTGTCTCTTCCTCTCCCTTCCTGAGCAAAAAGTTTACATCTAAAGGTGATGTTAAGCTCTCATTGTCTCCTCAGATTAGCCGGTCAAATAGATCTTTGCGTTTCAGGAAATTAATCTTAAGTACACCACACTGTTCACACTTTTGAATTAAAGGGTGCTTAATGTACTTAGTGCAAGCTAGAAATATTGATTTCTTAATGTAATACTTAAACAGATATATTATAGCACCGATTCCTGGCAGAAACTATTTTAACTTAATTCTTTTAGTGAGTAAAAAATAAAAGTGCTGTTTGTGGTTAGAAATCTAAGGGTACTTAGCAGTAGGTCTAGCCTGGTAAGGTTACGATCTAGAATTTCTTTAAAAATACTGTGTTTCACTTCGTTATTTCACTCTGGACACAACGAAATTTTGCCTTTGGCTTTTTAACCATTTCATTTCAGTACATCAAACATTTATTAAGCACCTCCTGTACACCAGGCACTGTGCTAGGTACTAGGGGTGCACAGATAAATAATAACATGATTCTGCTGGGGCAACTTTAAGCCAAGTTGTAGACAGACACAGAGATGATTGAAATACAATTCAATAAATCCTGAGATTCAGACCATTTAACTACTTGTGTCAAAGATCGTAAGGGCCCTGGGCAGTGTGGTGCAATGGTTAGAGTGCCGGCCTGCGCATCGGAGGGTCTCGGGTTCAATTCCCAGTCAAGGACACGTTCCTGAGTTGTGGGTTCACTCCCTGTCCCCAATCGATTAGGGAAGCACCCAGTCGATGTGTCTCCCTCGCATCAATATTTCTCTCTCCCTCCCTTTCTCTTCCTCTTCTCTCTCTCCCTCCCTTCCACATGCTCTGAAAAAGCAATGGAAACATATTCTCTGGTGAGGATTAATAACAGGGGGGAAAAAAGACTTTAGGGGAGGCCCATATTTTACTCCTCGCAGGACTGTTCTCCTCCCCCCTACTGACACTGTCCTTGGTCCAACCTAAGGAGCTTCAGAGCTCACCCTCCCAGTTCTCCCACCTGCTTCATCATCACATACTACCTAAGTACTCTATCCCGAGTAGGAGCTATCCTTAGAATTAATGTTCCCCCTTTCCCTAAGAGGCCAGGAGACTAGTCCTGTTCCACACTTTCATTGGCCTCAGTCGCCACCAGAAGTCACCCTAGTCGCCACCTCTCAGATCAACGCAGGAACTCTCATCCATACATGTCTGTACACCCCTTATCTTTTAAAAAAAATATTTTTTATCGATTTCAGAGAGGAAAGGAAAGGGAGAGAGAGAGAAACATCAACGATGAGAGAGAATCATTGATTGGCTGCTCCCTGCAACGCCTTCCACTGGGGATTGAGCCCACAACCTGGACATGTGCCCTAGGCCGGAATTGAACCTGGGACCCTTCATTCCGCAGGCCAATTCTCCACCCACTGAGCCTAACCGGCCAGGCTACGCCGCTTATCTTGACCCACTCTCCCATCTCTGGCAAAGCTGCAGGCCTGCCAGTGTGGTTACTGGAACTCAGAACAGCATAATCTCCTTTACTTTCAACTCTTCTCTGAAAATGCCTTCACCTTCTTGCTCTCAGATCTGGCGCTCCCACTACAAACTGCTTACCAGGAGCCTTTCAAAGGGGCTGTTTTTGCTTCCACAGCCCATGTGTCCAGGCCCTGGAAGTGGGAATAGGAAAATGAACATTCTTCTTTCTCAGCATTGCTTCTCTTTCAGAAATCCCAATTCCTTTGAGATTATACTAGACTGCTTTCATTTGCTATCCACCCAGTCTTTCTGCTTTCAGCATAGAAGATTTTAGCAACTGACTCACTGAATTTTTTTCTCCACTACTCTTTTTTTTAATTTTAATTTTAAAATATATTTTATTGATTTTTTTTTTACAGAGAGGAAGAGAGAGGGATAGAGAGTTAGAAACATCGATGAAAGAGAATCATCGATCAGCTGTCTCTTGCACACACACCCCCCCCCCCCCCCAACTGGGGATGTGCCTGCAACCAAGGTACATGCCCTTGACCGGAATTGAACCTGGAACCCTTCAGTCCACAGGCCAATGCTCTATCCACTGAGCCAAACCGGTTTCGGCTTCTCCACTACTCTTGACAGCATCTATATCATGGGTGATATATCATGTGTTCTCAAATTTAGCTGCACATTTGAAGCACTTGTTTTTTTTTAATTTTAAATATATTTTTATTGATCTCACAGAGGAAGGGAGAAGGGGAGAGAGATAGAAACATCAATGATGAGAGAGAATCATTGATCGGCTGACTCCTACATGCCCCCTCCTGGGGATCGAGCATGCAACTCAGGCATGTGCCCTTGACCAGAATCAAAACTGGGACCCCTCAGTCCACAAGTTGAAGCTCTATCCACTGAGCCAAATCAGCTAGAGCACTTAGGGGTTGTTTTTAAAAATTAACTGTTCACAGTCCCTCTCCAAGTCCCATAGATACTGATTTAATTTATCAAGATAGGAATCAGGCATTAGGTTAGAGGTGTGTGTGTGTGTGTGTGTATGTGTGTGTGTGTGTGTGTGTGTGTGTGTGTGTGTGTGTGTATTTTAACTCCCAGGTTGATCTGAACATGCAGGCAGAATTTAGAACCACTTACTTAGGAAATCCATTCTAGGACCTCCTCACTCTACCATCTCTTCCTCTTTTTCCCCCTCACTTACCCCTGCAACCAGGTTCACCCTCTCCCACCGGGCATAGCCTCGGTCTTGTCATTATCATTAACCCCTGACATACTGTTTTCCATCATCCCACTTTCCGATATCCCCAGCATCTCCTCCTGCCTCCTCACTCAAAGAGCACCACCACTCCAATCATTCAGGGGCCAGCCCCGTGACATTTTCTCTGTCTGATTCTCGCCTCTTGTCCTTCCTTCTTTCCTTCCCCAGCTCAGATTCCATAGATTGTCACCATAACTCCCTGGCATGCTCCGTTCACTCTTTGATCCTTCTCTATCTCCATTGTACCTCCCTGGCAAAACCCAAACTCTGGTTATATTCCACTCTGCCTACCCCACTGGGACAGGAGAAAGGAGCAGTTGCTTTACATAGGTGGCTACAAATCTCAAGTAGGTTCTCAGCACCACAGGATAATTCTGCTAGAATTCTTGCAACCAGTTTCCTGTCTACTTTTTTAGATGACCGTTTTATACCCTGGTCTCTCTTTTCAAACCTCCAACACTGCCAGTCCTCCCACTCGGCTAATAACCTCACTTGCTAAAGTTTGACTAAGAAAGTAGAAGCCAGCCAGCAGAAAAGAACTGCTTCTTTTCCCTGTTACCAAATCTCCCCCCACCCCACCTGCTTCAGACCCTCAGGCTCTGCTTTCTCTTCAGTCGTGAGGATGAGCAGCTTCTGCTCTTCTTGAGGACAATCCCTCCACTCCAGACCTCACTTCCTGCACGTGCACTCTCCCCTCTTACCAGATCGTCCTCATCAGCACAGGAACATGTAGAAAGCATAGCCTTCAGTGTCTGTATTTACATCATTTTAATGACTGTACGATATTCCATATTATGCATTTGCCCCTAATGCTGGACATTCAAGGTATTTAACATTTTCTAATATTTGTCAATAAGACAATAACGATGGTCTGCTGCCAGCTACTCCATCCTACCCAGACGCAGGCTTGCACCTAGCTAGATCCTGCTCATCACCATCTCAAGAAAACAAAAAACCACCCTTCCTAGACTTCCTGCCTCATTCCAGTTCCGGCTGCATTCCTGAGCTGCTCTTTTCAGCAGGACTTATTGAGAATTTTTTGTACTTAATTGTCATACTTTCTTACCTCTGTCTCTTTAATTCTTTTCAATTGGAATTTGGTTCCCACTGCTCCATTGAAATTGCGCTGTGAGAATTACCAGCCATCTCCATAGTGCTAAAAGCAGTGATCAATTTTCAATCTTCATTTTATGCAAATTGCTTCCCTGCCTTGCCCGCCCAGGAGATTTGGCACCATCGTCCTTCCTGTCCTTCCCTTCCAAGCACTTTGTTCTGGGCCCTTTTGCATGCCCTTTCTGGTTGTCCGCTCCTCTCAGTGTTGCTTTCTGGTTTCCTCTGCACCCCCCTGTCCCTTCTCCCCAAAACTCTGAATGTTGGAGCTCTCCAGCATCAAGCTCTTGGTCCTGCTCTCCATGCTGTCCGTACTCACTCCTGAGGTGACCTCATCCGGGCACAGGGCTTTAAATAACATCTTCATGCTGATGATAATCCAGCTCCATCCTCGCCCCTGAGCTCCAGGATTCAATATCTATCCTTGAGATACTTCCACTTGTATGTCTAAAAAGCATAACTAAAATCACTCATTCATAATTTATTACTTGTTAAGATCATTTATAAACAAGGAAAATTATTAATTTTTCCTTCTCAACTCTGCTCTTTACACAACTTCTTTTTTTTAGCAATGACATCACCACTGCCTGGGTTGCACCGTCAAATGTCTAGGCATCATGCTTGACTCTCTCAAACGTATCCTTCCATCAACAAGCCTTGTTAGCTGTACCTTCAAAACAAACCTTGAATCTGACAGGTCTCACCACATCCACCTCCGTGGTCCAAGTTATTATCATCTCTGGCTGTGACATTAAATTCCTGACGTGTCTTCTTATTTTTGTTCTAGTGTTCCTCTAATCAGTGTCTCCCCACTGCAGCAGATTCTGTTTTAAAAATTTAAATTCATTCAGAAGCCTACTTAAAACCTTCCTGTGGCTTGCTCTTACACTTCGAACAAGGTAAATCCTCACCAAGCCTTACAAACCATCTGACCCCTGAGTCACCTTCCTGATTCACCAGGCCCCCTTGGCTCAGTCTGCTGCCGTCAAATTGGACGGTGTTGCTTCCTGAAATTCACCAAGCTTGCTCTTTCAGGTCTCGGTACTTGTTAATTCTGTTGAGAATGCTGCTCCCCTACATGTTCACATGGCAAATTCTCTTATTTTGTAGAAGAGATGCCTTCCATAAACAAACAAACAAACAAACAAACAAACAAACAAACAAACAAAAAGAAATCCAGCCCTGGCCAGTGTCTTTAAGTTGGTCCACAGGACAACACCGTTAGAGTGCTGGCCTCTGGACCAAAAGGTTGTGGGTTTGACTCCCAGTCAAGGGCACATGCCTGAGTTTCAGGTTCACTCCCTGCCCCTCATCAGGCTGCGTATGGGAGGCAACCAGTCTAGCTGATGTGACCCCTTACATTGATGTTTCTCTCTCCTCTCTTCTCCTATCTCCTCTTTCTCTCCCTCTCCTTTACATTTTCTTTGAAGAAGCAATGGATAAAAGAAATACCCAGACTTCCCTGTCTAAATTCAAGCTCAGGCTGCCTAATTATATTCTGCTCCCTTACTTTCCTTTATGTAAGTATGACTCATCACTACCTGAACTTATTTGTTTACTTTTTAATCATTTGTTTCTCTTACTAGAATATAAGCCCCCTCAGGGTAGAACTTTTATCTGTCTTGGGCATAGTGGCATTCCTAATGCTTAAAAGCAGAGCCTAGGACCTAGAATATTCTCAATAAATATTTGTTCAATGAATGAATGAAAAGTGTAAATCATCACTAAAACTGCCTCATTGTTGACACTGCTTTATTATTCATTAAGAACCAACATATGACTATGTTGGTTCTTAATGAATATGAACCTGGAATCCAGCATCTTGCTTACCTTCCACTATCATTGCAGTTACCACACTTCAGTGAACACTGTTCTCAGCCCTGTTAAAATATGATATCTGCTGCCCTGGCTCGTGCAACTAGGGGTGAGTACCCGATCAAAAACCACCTATCTATTGTCTGTTACTGACCGGACAGTTGCCCTGGTTTAAAAATCTGGCCAAAAGGGTCATGACTGCTTAGTGAGGCGGAAGCCTGCTTTTGGGTGGGATGAAGTAGCTGACAGCAGACCGTCATTACTGTCTTGTTGACAATATTAGAAAATTTTAAATACCTTGAATGCCCAACATTAGGGGATTGGGTAAATGTGTAATGTAGAATAATATGCAATTATGAAAATGATGTAAATATAGACCTTTGAAAGATATGCTTTCTATATAATGTGCATCATCAAGTGAAAGAAGCAGAGAGTGAATTGTTTATGCAGTATGACTTCTTTTTTGAAAATTCTATATACGTATTTCTTCACACACACAAAAATATATAAAAAAGTTAAGTGCTAGGAAATTTGGTCCGACACACGCAAAAAAAAAAAAAAAATGAAACTAGACCACCAACTTACACCATACACAAAAATAAACTCAAAATGGAAAAAGGATTTAAATGTAAGAGGGGAAACCATAAAAATATTACAGGAATCCGCAGGCAGCAAAATCTCAGATATATTCCGAAGCAATATCTTCACTGACAGCTCTTAGGGCAACGGAAACTAAAGGGAAAATAAACAAATGGGACTACATCAAAATAAAAAGCTTCTGCACAGCAAAAGAAACGATCTACAAGACAACAAGAAAACCCACTGCAGAGGAGAACATATTTGCCAATGATATCTCAGATAAGGGTTTAATCTCCAACATTTACAGGGAACTCACACAGCTTAACAAAAGGAAGACAAACAACCCAATCAAAAAATGGGCAACGGACCTAAATAGATACTTTTCAAAAGAAGACATAAGGAAGGCCAAGAGACATATGAAAACATGCTCAAGCCAAGACCAGTTTGGCTCAGTGGATGGAGCATCGGCCTGGGGACTGAAGGGTCAAGGGCATGTACCTTGGCTGCGGGCACATCCCCAGTGTGGGGTGTGCAAGAGGCGGCTGATTGATGATTCTCTCTCATGATGTTTCTGACTCTATCCCTCTCTCTTCCTTTCTGTAAAAAATCAATAAAATATTTTTAAAAAATGCTCAAAGTCACTAATTATCCGAGAGATGCAAATCAAAATGACAATGAGGTACCATCTCACACCTATCAGAATAGCTATCATCAACAATCCACAAATGACAAATGCTGGTGAGGATGTGGAGAAAAAGGAACCCTCCTGCACTGCTGGTGGGAATGCAGACTGGCATAGCAACTGGTCATTCCGCTGTTTCGTCGATTTGTGTATTAGCCTTTTATAATACAGTAGGTCCTGTGTTATGTCAGAGATTCATTCCTACGGCAAGACGTAACACGGTTTTCACCGTAAGTCAGGACCCACCTACATAAGCACCACGGTCATTCCCATGGAGCACATACACAGCAGTAATGAAGTGACACAGTAACAAAAATTTAAAAGAAAGATAGTTCCTGACCCTTACTTGTGGTAAATAAATAATAAAAAAACATGAAGCACATATGTACATACACGGAAGTGAAGGAAATTTTTTTAATGTATATACTGTAAATGGGAGATGGCAACGTAACCACAAAATGACGTATGTCGAGTCTCACATAATGTGAGCACTGCCTGTATAGGCTATGCATACATATATATATTTGTACTTTTGCATTAGATCTGCATTATATAAAAAACTATATACATAAAAATTACATACAGTTATATATTAGGTACATATTTGTATCAAGTAATGGATTAGAGTGTATTACACATTATGTCTACAGAAGCATGTGCACACATGCACACACACATAACTTCATAGATTAGTGAATTCCTTGGCAGCCCTTGAACTGGTACTTCAGTTCAAATTCTGGTGTGATTTTATGCTAATCCCTTTAAATGACTGCCAAATATTTGCTTTTATTCTGAAGAAAGTACACTAAATATTAAATCTAAGAGAAATTATATCATTTTATGAGACTTTAAAAGTTAAAGTCCAATTATTTAAAGATCAAACTGTGGAATAATTAGAGATTTATTTTAACATTATTAGTCATTGTAAAATTTCAAATATACTAGTATTTCTGGATAGATTATAATAACCTTCTTTTTAACCCCTAAATGCTGCATATGTACAAAGTAAAAAATTGAGCTATTACACAGTAAATTGCAAAGAGTAGTTTATTACAACTCAAACACTAATGTCTACGATGAAAATAACTTGAAATAACAGCTTAAAGATGATATGGAAGAGAGTAATAAATATGTCTTTTGAGTTGAGAAATAAAAATTAATGGGTTTAAGAGTTCCTTTAATTTGTTTAAAATTTGGGTCTAGCCCATTAATTATTTTATTTATTTATTTGACAAATTTATAGGACTTCCGGTGTCAAGCGCTAAGAACACAGTGATGAAAAAGAGAGATGAACCCTATCTTCTTGAAATAGTGTGTTAGTCTATTGATTACACATTTTATCAGTAAGTTATATTTATGATACATATTAGGACAGCGATTTTCAACTGGTGTGCTGCAAGAACTTTTAAAACATGTAATACCTGATTATTTAGTCAGGGACACTGGCCTCTTTTCTCTTAGATTCTCAAATAAAAAAAAATGACAACAGCCAACACAATAATAGCTGTCTGGTGTAAATGAATCAAAATTATACCTATATTTTTGTCAGATTTGCAACAAAATTAATAATGTCTTTTGGTGTGATGCAAAATTGTAGTAACTAGTTTATGTGCCATGAGATGAAAAAGGTTGAAATTCACTGTATTAAAAGGCTGAAGTGGGGGTCAGATATTTAAGTTTATTGAGGTGAAATATAGGATCTCAAGGGATTCTTTCTTCCAATGGAATATTTAAAGTTTCTAAACCCTCTTGACCTACTAAAGCACCCACGCAGGGGGTGGGATCTGTTTTTCTCTGTAGCCTGGTTGAAATCTGATTGTACAATCAGCCGCTGCTGTGCTTAGAATTCCATAGGCTTTCTCTGAGATAAGCCGCAGAAGGAGAGCAGAGGAAGGGCTTGCCCATCTTCGAGAAAGCTCTCCAGATGCTGTGCTCCTGGAGCCCCGTGTCATGGCCTCGAGTTGTTGTGTGGGTTTACGCCATTCATTCTTTTCCTTATTTATTTGACAAATTTATAGGGCTTCTGCTGTGTAAGTGGCATGAGCACTGACAAACGGTCAAAATGGACAGATGGTCAGATGTGCGCTGACCATTTCAAAAAACAAACAATTGTCTGTGGTGGGTTCTGGATGAAGGGACAGGCAGGAGGGGAGAAGCTCAGGACAAATCAGTTCCCATCTTTTGAACCCCTACTATGTGCCAGAACTGTCATGTGTACTATCTAATCCTTGCAGAACTCTGCAGCACAGATATCACTGTAATTTATTTATTTATTTTAAAAAATATATATATATTATTGATTTTTTATAGAGAGGAAGGAGAGGGATAGAAAGTTAGAAACATCGATGAGAGAGAGACATCGATCAGCTGCCTCCTGCACACCCCCCCACTGGGGATGTGCCCGCAACCAATGTACAAGCCCTTAAATGGAATCGAACCTGGGACCCTTCAGTCTACAGTTCGACGCTCTATCCACTGAGCCAAATCGGTTTTGGCAGATATCACTGTAATTTAAAGATGAGGAAACTTAGGCCAAGAAGCTCAGAAGGTCTTACTTGGGGTTACTTAGTAAATATGGTAGGAATGTGATTAAAACTCAAGTCTTTTTAACTCCAGTGCTAGCATATTTTTAAATACCTCAGTGCTAGTAGCATACTCTCTACAGAGGGGAATTGGAGTGTAATTGTAAAAGAAGGTTTCAATGGATTGTAATTATACTTAAAATACAAGAATGAAGGATGCTAGCTAATAAAACTACCTAATGTTATGTAAATGTATGCCGGCTTAATTTAATTTATTGCTGGGAACTTATTGCTATTCTACTGCAGTTTGCTTTCCTTTTTTTTTTTTTTTAACCTTCTATTCCAATCATGCCAGGAATAGGTTCACCAGGAAATACAACATATCCTATAGGCATTGGCCATTGTGACAGATTGAACTTTTAATGTCAAGTCTTCATTTTATCATAAAAGATTATAACATTCCTTCCATTGACTTGCTTCCTCTCACGTGAGTGAAGTGTATTTTTCCTATTCTTGGACTTTGGGCTTGGGCATGCAAATTGCTTAGACAGAGACCAGAAACATGCCAGTTCTGCTTACTGGTGCTCCACCAGGAGAAGAACATGCCCATAGCCTAGCCCCAGAACAAAGACACTTGGAACAGACTGGAACTGAACCTACACCCGGGAGCCAAGGCCAGCCAACCCTGAAGGAGAGCTAATGAGCTCACCCATGTCCCATACAGATCCACAAAGGAAAGGAAAGATGTTTATTGCTATAAGCTCCTGCGTTGTATGGATCATTTGTTATGCAGCAATATTGTGCCTCCAGATGACTGAGATAGCCATGAGATGTACAAAAAATTATGGAAGATGCATAAGGAGGAAAGTATTCTTCCTGCTCTTTAGTCTTTCTGACTCATCCAAGATCGAAAGTCAGAAATGGCCCTAACCAGTTTTCTTTGTTTTTTTTGTTTCTGACTCAGTGGACAGAGCGTCGGCCTGTGGACTGAAAGGTCCCAGGTTCAATTCCAGTCAAGGGCACATACCTTGGTTGCGGGCACATCCCCAGTAGCAGGTGTGCCGGAGGCAGCTGATCGATGTTTCTAACTATCCCTCTCCTTTCCTCTCTGTAAAAATAATCAATAAAATATATATTTTTAAAAAAGTCAGAAATGAAGGACCATGATTAAAGGACTTGAATGCATGGTCTTAGCACACATGAGAGAGGGCAGTTCCTGTTTGTGAGTGTTTATTGGCGTGACCAAGGACAGAGTTTGAGGGCAAGGGGTGGAAGAGAGCCCCATCCATGAGACCCCTAAACTTAGCTCCAGGAGCCAACCAAATGGTGCCCGTCCATGGGTGGAAAAGGTATAAGGAACGAAGGATCAAGGCAAATGTCTTGGTTCTCTGCTCTGCAGCCTTACAAATGAAATTAATCAATTGCTAAACATAGTTTTTATGTTACTAGCTGACTTCATAATAGTAACCACATTTCATTTCCCTGGAGAAGGGAATTGTAAGCCAACTAGGGTTTAGGCCTCATTAGGCATACTGATGTTATACTTTGCTCATGAAGTAAGCTGTAGATTAGAGCCACTGGAACAAAGTACTAAAAAATGAAAGGTGCTTGAGGCACTTTCAGTCTCTGAATAGATCATAGCCTGGCGAGGGATTTAGCACAGAAATATATTATTCAGACTTCTGCAGGTGAGGATTTACTGTAATATTTAATAAAAACACATATGGGGCTTATCATGAAATATGCTCACGTGATGTGTCTGACACCCCTCAGGAATTTGGCATGAACACTAAAGCTTTGCCACATGGTGCCAGAGACACTAAGATGGGGGCGGTTTACTGCAAGAGACGCAACTGTTTGAATTCTGCAGGAGACCACGGAAAACGGCACTTAGCTCAGTTAAAAACACCCCTGTGCTAGCCCCACATTTAAGCCATTGTAGGATAGATTTAAACCATTTTCTGATAGATTTCTTTGCTTGCTAACTCCGTTTTAATGATTTTTTTTAAAAAAGTTCTTGGACTTTTTACATGAAAAATTGTGCTAGGACAGGGAGGATGCTTTTGTCAATTGAATTATGTGAAATATTCATCTCTTGTCTGTGAGAAAAGGAACATTTTCTCAGAAAAAATTCCTTTATTAGGCGAACTTTTTATTTTAAAAAAAATATATTTTATTGATTTTTCACAGAGAGGAAGGGAGAGATATAGAGAGCTAGAAACATCGATGAGAGAGATACATCGACCAGCTGCCTCCTGCACACCCCCTACTGGGGATGTGCCCGCAACCAATGTACATGCCCTTGACCGGAATCGAACCTGGGACCTTTTGGTCCGCAGGCTGACACTCTATCCACTGAGCCAAACCGGTTTCGGCAAGGCGAACTTTTTAGTTTTTAAAGCCACATGCTGTATGACAATTAGTGCAGTCAACCAGTGCTTCCATCCATTCTGGGGGAGGGGTGAAAGAAGTAATAATGCCATTAAAGGAAACAAACAGAAACTTCACCTTATTGTCTTCTTCATACTCTAAACTATGAGACTGTCACAAAACACCGTATTTTTGTATGGACATTATTAATTCCCCTTGGTTGGGACTCACAATTTTGCATCTGAAATTCAGGGGAATAATAGTACTTTCTCGTCTAAAATTCCCTCACCCTCCGTATTAGTTTCCTGTTGCTTCTGTAATAAATTGTCATAAGGTAGGTGTCTTGAAAAAACACGCATTTATTTTTCATTTTGTAGGTCAGAGGTCTGATGCGGGTCTCCCAGGACTATAATAAAAGCTGTTCGCAGGGTTGTATTCTAGAGGCTGCCCACACTCCTAGGCTTGTGATCCCCTTCCATCTTCAAAGCCACCAGGAGCCAGCTGAGGCTTTTTCACATTGTATCACTCAGACACCGACTCTTCTGCTCTCCCTTTCGTATTTAAGAACTCTTGTGATTGCTTTGGGCTCACTCAGATAATACAACATCACCTTTCTAATTTATTTATTTATTTATAAGGATTTTTTTTTTCAGAGAGGGAGAAAAGAGATAGAAACATCAATGATGAGAATCATTGATTGGCTACCTCCTGCATGCCCTCTACTGGGGGGATTGAGCCGCAACCCAGGCATGTGTCCTTGACTGGAATCGAACCCAGGACCCTTCAGTCTGCAGGCCGATGCTCTATCCATGAGCCAAACCAGCTAGGGCATCATTTTAAAGGCAACTGATTGTCAACCTTAATATCATCTGCTACCTTAGTTGTTTTTTTTTGCATTATTACATATCATATTCATAAGTTTGAGGGCTTAGAATGTGGACAACTTTTGGAGACCATTAGTCTGCCTACCACTTCTCTTCTTTGATTGTTGTGAGGGTCAAATAAGACAATACATATGTAAATTTGGCCCATAATAAATACTCAATAAATCCTATTTAATATTACTTTGTTACTTTGTAAAGACATGGGTTTAAGTGTGTTACCAAAAATGGAATGCTCACCAATCAAATACTACCACTTCACATTCAGGTAAATATTCACAGGGATTGGATTTTGAAAACCACCATTTTTAGCAGGCTCTGTTGCTAGGCATTTGGGACCTCAGTGTTTGCCTGGTTCATAATGGGTGGATCAGGTAATTGGGAAATGCTATGATTTTTAGGATATGACCTTCATTGCTAGGAAGGTATATATATAACAGTGCATTTTTCAATGCTCATAAGGACCATTGAAAAATGGACTGTGAAATACTCAATCTAGGTATTTGACAGCCATGGGGGACAGAGTAGTTTTCCAAGTCATTGGTGTGGCTCCAATTGGGCTATATGGTTTGGATCAAGGCCCCTGCCAGTGTATAAAGAGGGTAGTGTCCACTCATATTGAAAGATATCTTGACAACTGGATTTCAGCCATGGGGAGCCGTAGAACTACTTAGGTAAATGGAATCTATAATAATAAAAACATAATATGCTAATTAGACTGGATGTCCTTCCAGACCTCCTTCCGGACAAAGCCAGGGCTGTGAGGGAAGCCCGGGTCCCCGGTGGCAGAGGAAGCTGGTGCCGGCAGCCGGGGGAAGGAAGGCCGACTCTTGTACAAATGTTGTGCATCAGGCCTCTAGTACACAGTAGGAAACCAAAGTACAAGTTCAGCTTTGAACTGCAGAACAAACAAGCCAGTTGTTGAGCGAAGAAAACAGCCTGGTGGAATCATCTTGGTATACTGGCTACTCTTTTTAGGGGAACAAGACTAACTGCAGATTGAAGTACTTAACTGCTTTTGGTGTGGGCAGGGTTTGATTGCTGGTTGCAGGGCATGGCTGGCCAAACCTGGGAAATGACAGTGCATAACATGCCACTAGATTCATAGAGCAGTTTAACAGTAGTCATCAGTTTAGCAAATAGTGAATGGATTCTGTGTATGTGTATATGTATGTATTTACCGTGTTTCCCCGAAAATAAGACATCCTCTGAAAATAAGACCTACTTACAGGTTTCCTTCTGAGTGAAATATAAGGCATCCCCCCGAAAATAAGGCCCCTAGGCTCTGTCTCAGGAAGAAAAATAATTTACTGTAAACTGGTCGCTAGGGCCACCTCAACTGGCATCTAGCAACTAGTGACATTACGCGGAGTCCTGACATCACTGCTGTGTGAATGGAGAGAAATCAGCGTGGAAACTTTGTGAAACCTAAACTGCAAGAAGTTGTGACTTGGGTGAAGAATTCATGGGAGAAAATCACTGACAGTTGCATTGCAAATACACTGTGAGCAGGCTACCTTGACAAGAAGTACTCATTTAAAGACAGTGCTATTGCTAAACATGAGAGATTTGGTCCACTAATTCTGAAAGAAATGGAGTCACAAGAAATTCACCAGGAAATTCAGGAATTGGATTGTTATGATGATGTTCCAGAAGATGATGACATGATTGTCATTGAATAAATGAGTAAATTCTTGATACTATAGGATTCACAGTTTGTCTGGTTTGTGTTGACAACTACCATAACTACTGTACCATATACAGGTAATACATTTCCTTTATTTTCATTTAACAATAAATGTATCGTATTCTTCTTCATGGAAAAATAAGACATCCCCTGAAAATAAGACCTAGCGCATCTTTGGGAGCAAAAATTAATATAAGGCACTGTCTTATTTTGGGGGAAACAGGGTAGAAGAAGTCTAAAGAAAAAGTGATGGGGAAAGTACAGCTTTCATTTATAGACAGAATTGCATATACATTCTACTTCTAAAAGTTGCAAGTGTTATGACCTGTAGCAAGTTGCAAACCTCTATGAGGCTTTTCATCTGTTAAATTGTATACAAGGTTGTGTGGGTTACATGACATAACATGTTAAAGCACCCAGGATTGGGGCAGGATAGTAAGACGCTAGGAAATTCCCTGGGCAAATGGAATGGGGAAACTGAGAAAAGAAAATTAAACAAGGCCAAACAGTTGGGGCTGCTTGCATCCAGCCTGTGAATCGAGAGACCTTATCTTCCTCAACCAAGGACACTCATGCCAAGGACGAATGGTTCAAACCCTCCTCCATAACCAGAGAATACACAGCTTACATCACCCTGGCCTGAGAAAAGAGAACAAAGACCCAGCTAATGCCATTTGTGACCGCTGAACCCAAGGACAGACGAAGTTGGGTAACACATAACAAAAACTCCATTGAAGCCAGACAGACCTAAGATAAGAGTAAAACAGTAAAATAAACCAAAGAATAATCCCAAACTCCCCTATTCACGCATTTTGATGTATCAGCGTATTGAAAGTGCCCCTAGAAAGCTGATGAACATTCTACTAAAACCCTCCCCTACAATGTCTCACTTGCAGGGGGAAAGAAAGGATTGGACACCCTCAGGACAAAGACTCAGGGTGGGCTCCCTCCTTCCCAGACATGAACTTCTGATTTGTTCCTACATTCTAAGGACCACCCCGAGACTTGCAGCCAGGGGAGTCCTGGGCAGCGGCAGCCCAACGGGGGCTCACCCCCAGCTCCTGTCTCCAAGGTCCCCTTTTCTCTGACTTCCCACCGAACTACGGCAGCCCCACCCACCGTGGCTCACCCCCGTCACCATGACCTTCACTTCCCAGGGAGCTGACAGCAGGCCGGCCCAGCCTCCCTTCATTCCTGTAACATTTCTGGAGGCCAGAGCAGAGCACCGCCCAGTCTCTCTCCTGTTGTTTCTTCTGCCCCAAGTTCTCCCTTTATCTCACTGTCCCGGCATGAACAGACAATACTCTCAAACCCATCTGGACACGTGTTGCAAAACCTTTCCCACGCAAAGTCAAGAACGAGCTCACCGCAGGCAGGCCTGAGGCAGACCAGCTCCGGGCTGCCCCTGGCCGGTAACAGTAAGACCTAGCACATAGTGGAAACTCAACCAGTGATAAATTGAAGCATAGTAACTTCCATCTTGAATTAAAAAAACAGCTGTTTGAAATTCTCTGCTATTGATAAATTGTACCTTGTCCTGTAAACTCTGTCATTGTAAACTCTGTCACTTTAAGACAATCTCTTATTCCATAAAATGACGTTGCTTTTAGTTCAAATAATAGAAAAAGATAAACTTAACTGTCTGACCTTGTAAGCTAGCCATCCAATGTAATAGACTAGTATGGACTGATAATAATTCCCATATTCTTACACCAAGTACAAACTCATTATATATTCAAGGTTACAACTGTCCGTAACAATAATCACACAAAACTCTTTGTAATATCTGCAAACAAAGAGGCTCGAAAAGTATAAATATGGGAAACTTCCTGTATGTGTTGCTCAGAGATTTGGAAGAGACACTCCCTTTGGGCCATCATTAATTAAATGACTCCTAATTAATTGGCTCACTAAGGCGTCTTGTATCTCATTTGCTGATTTACCATACAACAAAATGTATACCAATTTTACAGCTGAGGATGCAGTTCTTCTTTTTTATTTTCCCCAACTACTTCCATCAGGAACCAAGACCTTTGTCCTTATGAAGAAGAGAGCAGCTCTGCAGAGCTATTGACAGGCCCATAGTCATGAGCCTCCAACACCGGCTGTTCCTGTGCCTCAGAGCAAACTCAAAATGCAACATTTAATTTATTGTGTTTGAAATTCACTGAGCTTCTTGGATCTTTGGAGTACAGTTTTTAATCAAATCTGGATTTTTTTTGTGGGGGGGGGCACTGGTATGTCTGTATAAATATAGATAGACACTTTAAAAAAAACTCATTGTTCTCTGGTGGAATTCTAATTACACACAAGTTAGATTGATATTATCCTAGATCCGTGGTCGACAAACTGTGGCTCGTGAGCCACTTGAGTGTGGCTCTTCCACAAAATACCACGGCCTGGGCGAGTCTATTTTGAAGAAGTGGCATTAGAAGAAGTTTAAGTTTAAGAAATTTTGCTCTCAAAAGAAATTTCGATGTTGTAACTGTTGATATTTGGCTCTGTTAACTAATGAGTTTGCCGACCACTATCCTAGATCATTGAAGCTTTGTTCATTTTTGAGGCTTCCTTTTGTCTGACTTTTCTGGGAGGGAAATCCTTACTTCTCAGGCTAACCAGACTGTTCTCTATTCAAACACCACAGAAACCAGAGAGGCCCTCAGGGGAAAAATTATATAAACCTGACGTGAGCCCCTAATTCCAGGGGTCATATCATCTCATTTTCTGCCTGCTTTTGGTCACTTTCCAGTGCCTTTAAATTGTTGCTTTTTAAATATTTTGTGCAGAGTTTACCCTTGCTTTCTGAGGAAAGCTTCGTTTCATGCAAGACGTCCTGTCATTATCAAGCTAGAAGTCTCTGAGATCATGACACTGAAATTCCATTTAAACCTTTCAAAGAAGGAATGAAAGCTCTCTACGGAAAGAAGCGCTGGCAGCGTGATGAAGGAGTTCAGGCAGAGTGTGACCTGGTTTGGTCCAGGCTTTTGGTAGATCTCTGGTGGACTGGCATGGGGGGTGGTTCTGAAAGGACAGGAAGAACTCGATTCAGGGAATCCAGTTAGAATGGTGCAGCAATTCAGGTGAGAGCCATCGAGGGCGAGAAAGGTGCTTCTAGGGAGTGAAAGATGAATTTGAGCGATAGGTAGGCAATATAATTGGCAGAAATCAGAGACCGAGTTGATGTCAGAGGGGAGATCTGGCATGCTTCCCAGATTTTTATTTTGGTGCCGAGTAGCAAGAACAAGCCGTCACTGAGACAGGGAACATAGGAGGATGAACAGATTTAGGGGCAGAGGCATCGAGGAATTGCTTGTTTTTGTAGCCTGTACACATCCAGAGTAGCCTTCCAATCACTTAGTTTGGTATGCTCTGAATATATTTAGGAAAAACAAACAACTAAACTTGATACCTCAGTATTTCACAATAACATCTTAACTAATAGAACTTCAAATTAATTATGTTCCTCTCCAGCCATATTGGGTTTCTAAAATATAGTCCCAGCATATTGATTCTGAGCAGGACAGAATTATAATATTTATTTTCGGTATTCTTATTTCCCCCAATCTCTAAAACATGCATTATACCTCCAAAAGGAACTGTTGGTATGTTGTTGTCTTCCAGTATCTTTTTCTCAATAGTTTCTGTAGATATAGAACATGGACACTTATAATTATTAAAGATTCCATATGCTACGAATAGAATAATATTCTATATTCTTTTCTCAATCCTTTACAATGAAATCTAAATTATGGAACACCATTAAGATTTTGATTGTTTCAATGATTTATATAAAGGATATATTAATTCTTCAAATGTTTTAGAGAATACAAAATGCCATATGGAAATTATTCCTTATTGCTGTATCATTCAAACTATTTTGCACTAGAAAATTTCCAAACCATGCTCTCTCCAAGTATGCTAAGCAGATCAATATTTACGCACAGGTATTTTATAGTGTTGAAAGTGTGAACACTGGGTTTTCCCCCTACATGTGGGGTTGGTTAACTGAGGTCTGAATGAAGATGGTTGTTTTACAGGGTTGTGCTGTGGATTTCAGTTAGAGCTAAAGATAATTTAAGAAATTAAATTGCCGCTGAAACCGGTTTGGCTCAGTGGATAGAGCGTCGGCCTGTGGACTGAAGGGTCCTGGGTTCAATTCCGGTCAAGGGCATGTACTCTATGCTTAAGTTCTTGGAATCATATTTTTGAACATAGTAACAGCCTCACGCTGTTATCTTTTTTTTAAAAAAAATTTTATTGATATTTTACAGAGAGGAAGGGAGAGAGATAGAGAGCTAGAAACGTCGATGAGAGAGAAACATCGACCAGCTGCCTCCTTGCACACCCCCCACCGGGGATGTGCCCGCAACCAATGTACATGCCCTTGACCGGAATCGAACCTGGGACCTTTCAGTCCGCAGACCGACTCTCTACCACTGAGCCAAAAACAGTTTTGGCTCACGCTATTATCTTGATTCTTTTTAAAAAAAAAATATATTTTATTGATATTTTATAGAGAGGAAAGGAGAGAGACAGAGAGCTAGAAACGTCAATGAGAAACATCGACCAGCTGCCTCTTGCACGCCCCCTACCGGGGATGTGCCCGCAAGCAATGTACATGCCCTTGACCGGAATCGAACCCGGGACCTTTCAGTCCGCAGACCGACGCTCTACCACTGAGCCAAACCGGTTTCGGCTATCTTGATTCTTTATAATCCGTTTCTCATCTTCCTTCTTCCTCCTCCTTCCCCTTCACTTCCAGACAATTTATCTAACTTTCTAAAATATTCTGACTCCATCCATTTCTCTCTCTTCCCTCTACTAGTAACTAGTCCAATCGCCATTTCCTTGTACAGCCACATAACTCATCTCCTGCGTCCTAACTTGCCCCGATCTGTTAGCCACTTTGTTGCCACCAAAAATAAATCCTTCAATTGCTTCTTATTCTCCTTGTGGAATAGGGGGAAGGGGATACTCTTCTCAGTCTCATCCTTAGGTTTCATCTTGTAACATTTGTTCCTCTTCCATAGAATCCCAGCTTCCCTGAATTTCTGTCAGTGCCATGTTTTCATTATGCACACAAATCAGTGAATGCTTTGGAAAATGTTTCAAATATATTGTTAACTCTTTTACCCACCACTCAGGTACCTTTTTAGGTATCACTTCTTTCAGGCTGTCCCTTTTTTTTTTTTGCTGTTCCTTGCCACTAGAGTACCTTGAATTTCATCTGTCGTAACACAGATCGAATTTGTCAAAGCTTCTTATTCGGTTAGCTGCCTCTATTCCACACTGCAAGCTCCACGGGAAGTAGGACCCTGTCTTACAGATTCTAGTTGCCTGGCACTTAGTAGATTCTCAATAAATATTTATATAAAAATGTGTCTATTCTAAAACCTTTTATTATTATTTTATTTTTCAAAAATATGTTTTTATTGATTTCGAGAGAGGAAGAGAGAGGTAGAGAGAAATAGAAACATCAGTGATGAGAGAGAATCATCAATGGGCTGCCTCCTACATGCCCCACACTGGGGATTGAACCCCCAACCTGGCATGTGCCCTGACCAGGAATGGAACCATGACTTTCTAGTTCATAGGTTGATGCTCAACCATTGAGCCACACTGGCTGGGCAATTCTAAAACCTTTTAAAGAAGCAGACAAACTATTATTCTACTAGTGTAAAGCCTTTAAAAAGGAGGAATTATATCCTTCGGTTTGACTTGATTCCTATTTATACCCATTTCAGACTCTCATTGAAGACACTGAGGACTGTGAGCTAAAAAGCCAAGTCATCCCCTGGCCTGCTTTTCCCAGTGGTTAGAGTGTTGGCCCACAGGCTCAATTCCTTGTCAAGGGCAATCTGTACCTAGGTTTCAGGTTTGATCCCTCAAGGGGTCCCAGATTGGAGAGGGTGCAGGCTGGGCTGAGGGACAACCCCTCCTTTCTGTGCAGAATTTCATGCACTGGGCCTCTAGCATTATTTATAAGTAGTTATACATTTGTATGTGAGAGAATCTTAACCAACTTAAAGACTCTATCCAAATGTCTCCAGCTGCTGGGAGAGACTGTGAAACTCTGGTCCTCCAGTTATTGTATTCACTGCACCAAGATATGTCTGAAACGGAAGATTGATGGACTGTGTCAGTTCCCTTCCTCCACCCCCCACACATTCACATTTAAAATGATGGTATTTCAAATATTTCACGTAAATGGATAGGCTTAGCATCTTCACTCTGAACAAATTTCTAATAAAATATGAAGATAGGAACAGGTCTTGAAAACTAAGTGTGGAAATAAAACTTGAAAGCGATAGTCAGGATTTCTGCTCTCTTCTTTATCTCTAACACCATTTCCTTATCCCGGAACCATTTCTCTGATAGGACTGGTAAAATGGAATCACGGGTAAAGTTTCAGAAAATGTAAGGATACTTATGTTTTATTCACAGTCCTTCCACCATTCAAGAAAGTGAATTCTCTGAATAATTAAGTTAAGGCACTGCATTGCAATTTTTCTAACTAATGGGCAGAATCTGATCCTTGGAGGGAATAAAAGGTCTAAAGTATTTTGGGGAAATGCCTCATAAGCTGAAAAATAAGGCTTCTAAAGGTTTGTTTCCTCCCCCACACAGGCATACTGTAGCCCTGTATGAGGAAATGCTGCCGTGCATACTAGTATAGGGCTTCAGTTGAAAAATCCCTTCAGGTGATGAAAAAGGTAGCCATCCACGGGACACTTAGGAAATGGGTTCCTTTCGTTAAACAGACCCTTGTCTTAGTGAGCCTTGTCATAGTCCTGGGAATGGTGAAGGCTGACAGACAACTTGATGGAGGCATTTATCCCTCTGAACATCCCCTGGAGGTGACAGCTCAGCCTCACCTCCCTGGAGGGCAACCGCGTTTCTTTCAGAGTTGAGACCAGTTGCAGAAGTGAGTCCTGAGGCTAGAGATGAATGCACGCTGTCAGTTTGGTATACATGCGAGAGCTCTTTCTACTCCCCGGTTTTCAGCAGATTTCTTTTGACCTCAGCGTCAATTTATCTTGGCTGAAGGCATGTGAGTTAATGGGAGAGAAACTGCTCACCTTGATGTTCAAGTGAGCTTTTCTTTGTCTCATTTTATTTGCTGATTGTTTCTTTAAAATTTTTTTATTGATATATATTTGACAAAAATGGACTATATTTAAGGTGTATGTTTTGATATGTGCATACATCGTACAATCAAACTAATTAATATATCCATCACCTTGTATATATATATATATATATATATATATATATGCTTGTGGGGGTGAGGGCACTTGAGATCTATTTTCTTACCAAATTTCAAGTATACAATGCATTGCTGTTAACTATATACACCACTGAAACTCGAAAATTGAACTGGAACTCGTGGTGTTCCCCTGGGTGGATGGCTTCCGGGTACTTATCCCAGTGGGTTCAAAGAATGAAGAAGGAAAAGGTGGAAATTTATTAAGAAACAAGCACAGCCGAAACCGGTTTGGCTCAGTGGATAGAGCGTCGGCCTGTGGACTGGAGGGTCCCAGGTTTGATTCTGGTCAAGGGCATGTACCTTGGTTGAGGCACATCCCCAGTAGAGGGTGTGCAAGAGGCAGCTGATTGATGTTTCTCTCTCATCGATGTTTCTAACTCTCTATCCCTCTCTCTTCTTCTCTGTAAAATAATCAATAAAATATATTTTTTTTTAAAAAAAAGAAAAGTACAGACTCCCACGTATGGAGGGGGAGAGAGTCCCACTAAGTCCCTTTTTTTCTACAGTTTATAAAGGCTGCAGTTCTTTGTATCTTAATATCCCCTCTGATTTGTCACTGTAGCAGCTTCAGAGTTCAAACCTCACGTGAGGTTCCCTCTTCTTCTCCCTTATTGTTTCCTATTCCCTTTGATCTAACTCTTCCCTTTCTGAATGAGGGGCTTCCTTCCCTTTCTTCTGTAAATGCACACTTTCTGCAATTCTCAGCTCCCTTGTTCTGTGGAAACAGACCTTCTGGCAGCTCCCCTACTCTGTGACTGTATGCTTTCTGCAGTTATTAGCTTTGCAGCTCTGAAGTTTTCCCATGGACCCCTTAATTCCTAAAATGTCCTAAACCTGCCTGCTTTACCCCTAAAAACTCCTTTCACCATGCTGTACATTAAGTCTCTAGAAATTACTCATCTAATAACAAAGTTTGTACCCTTTATCTCATCTTCCCACCACCCCTCCCTCAGGCTCTGGTAACCACCATTTGATTCTATTACTATGAGTTTAACCTTTTTTTCTTTTTTTTTTTTTTGGTTTTTAAGATTCTACCTATATTAGATCATGCAATATTATTTGGCTTTCTGTGTTAGGCTTATTTCACTTAGCATAATATCCTACAGGTTCATCTATTTTTTTGCAAATCACAGCATTTCCTTCTTTTTAAAGGTTAAATAACATTCCATTATATATGTGTATACCACATTTCCATTATCTATTTTTCTATTGACTGACACACATCTTGGATGCTAACTGCCCATCATGTCCCGAAAAACATGCCTTTACTCAGTTATTTACTTGTTTATTACTTGTTCATTGATCAAACATTTATTGAGCACCCACCATGTATGAGGAATTATACTGAGGGTAGGGGTCAAGATGACTATGAAAATAAATAATACTGCCTTGGCTGGGCAGCTTAGTTAGTTGGAGCATCATCTCATACACCAGAAGGTTATGGGTTTGATTCCTAGTCAGGGCACATATCTGGGTTGTGGGTTCAATTCCCATTCAGGGCACATATGGGAGGCAACTGACCCATGTTTCTTTCCCACATCAATGTCTCTTTCTCTCTCTCTCTCTCTCTCTCTCTCTCTCTCTCCCTCCAATAAACATATTCATGGGAGAAGATTTTTTTTTTTAAAAAAGAATAATTCTGCCTGGCTGATGTGGCTTAGTGACCTGGAAATCCAGATTTTTTCATATAAAACATCCTAAATGTTGACACCTTATTTTAAAAAATACTTAATGAGCTGAACAACAATCATCAAATTTCTGAATTCAGCCCACAGGCCCCACTATGAACCAGGAGGTTGCCAGTTAGTTTGATTCCCAGTCAGGGCACATGCCTGAATTTTGAACTTGATCCCCAGTAGGGGGCGTGCAGGAGGCAGCCAACCAATGATTCTATCTGCTTTACTCTTTGAAATAAATAAAAATATATATTTTAAAAATGAGTGATATCATCTAGTATCAGTGATAAAGGTGTAAACACATTTTCACAATATATGAAAAGAGGAAAAAACAGAGCAGTAGTGATTAGCATTGGATAAACTGGAATTTCTGTTGGAGCATGAGTGGGGCAGGAAAACTGTGGGTGTTTCAGATTATACTCCTACTCCAGAAATTTCATCTTCACAGGAGACAGGCGTTGCTCCCACCCCTCCTCACACCACACCTTTCTCATATAGAAGCCCATTGAGCCACCATTACTAACAGGATCATGCCATCTCCCAGGGGTGCTGGAGCACAAAGAAGGCCGAGGGACATTGAATTAGGAGGATATACAAATTGTTTCCCTGGCCACTGTGGCTTAATTGGTTGAGCATCATCCCATGCACTGAAAGGTCACAGGTTCAATTCCCAGTCAGGCACATGCCCAGGTTGTGGGTTCGGTCCTTCTGATTGATGTTTCTCTCTGAAGTAATGTTTCTCTCCCTCTCTCTCCAAAATCAATAATTTTTTTTTTTAAAGAGGAGGCACAAATTAGTATGAACATGAGGGGATCCTGGAGGACTTCATTGAGAAGGTGGCATTTTTGCTGCAGTTTGAAGGATAAGAAATTTGTCAGTACAATGAAGGATATTCTGGGCAAATGATGCAATTTACAAAGACATAGAAACAGGAAAGTGGAATTTGTTTTATTTAGGAAGTATCAAAGATTTGTGTAACTGACTGCAGCATAGGTGTGTGTGTCTCTCTGTGTGGGTAAATGCTTGGACATGGTAGATACGATAGGTTGGCTCCATCTTTCCATGAGTGGGGTATATTCCACTGAAAAGTTTTCACGCTGTTTTTTAGAGAATAAGCATCCATTGTCTCCACAATATCTTTCCCATAGTCAAATTCAAATTTAGGAATAGCCTGAGTTAGAATTATATACTGTATCTCTTGTCCCTCTCGGTTCTTTTTAGACAACTGCATTTACAGGTTTGATATGAACCAGTGGCTGAAAAATATTCCCTCTGTCAACTGGTTTATCTTGTTACTGACATGAATAATCAAATTCAATTGGGTTAAACAAGCTGGAACACTGTCAAAGCCATTAGCAACATAAGAGCCTCCAGCCATACAGAACTCTTTTTGTAGATCTTAGAGTTTTCCTCATGAAAAGAAAAACTCAAACTAAAGTAAAAAATGTGTTTCATTTATAAGCTAAATCCTCTGGGGTCTTCTCATCAGCTCTTTGGTTTGATATATATTTTTTCCTATCATCTTTCCTGAATATTAGGAGCAGAGGTAACTTCTTTATAGTCTCAAATGTACAGTTTTGTTTTGTTTTTTGGGTAGGATTAAGAACCTGGAAATACCAAAGTTTGCATATTGTCCAGATTTTCAAAAGGAAAATATAAAGAGGGGTTGTAATAAAAACCAAGGTGGAGAAAACTGGTACCCTTTCTGCCTTTTGAGAGATCCCTTTGCCCATTTCCTGGAGCCACTGTTGTATTTTCCCTGACCCAATCTCACCAGACATCTCCTAAATTCAGGTACCTGCCAGCTCCCTGTAGATATATAGGTAGAGAGATTGACTACTGTAATTGACAAGATGACAGACTCACAGGACTGTCAGAAATAGAAATCATTGATAGACCTACATAAAAACTTAACATGAACTGCAAATGGGCCCATATTAAAGAATCCCAGTTCTACTTTCAGCTGATTATTTTCCTTTAAAGAATGCAAGACATTTGTGCACTGCGGGAAGGGAGTCCCTCAGCCCAGCCTGTGCCCTCTCGCAGTTCAGGACCCCTTGGGGGGCTATCTGACTGCTGGCTTAGGCCCAAGTAGGCTGGCAGTTGGACATCCCCTGAGGGGTCCTTAGTGCTGCTGGGGAGGTGGGAGAGGCTCCCGCCACCACTGCTGTGCTCACCAGCTGTGAGCCTGGCTTCTGGCTGAGTCGCACTCCCCTTGTGGGAGCTCACTGATCACCAGGGGGCAGCTCCTGCATTGAGCGTCTGCCCCCCGATGGTCAATGCACATCATAGCAACCGGTTGTTCCACCATTCGGTTGATTTGCATATTAGGGTTTTGTTATATAGGGTGCCATTGCAGGCAAAAGTCATATCTGATGTCTTCTATTTGATAACTAATTAAAATGCCAAGAGAACAGAGATTATTTCTGCCTGTCTGACGCATTTTTTGGGTCTCATACTGTCCCTGCAGCAATGATCGATCAAGCCAGATGTACAAGATGAAATGGAAATCCACACCATTCTCCCTTCTCTTTTGGACCTAATCATCTCAGTCATGTGATGATCCTGGATCTAAGTAAATGAAATGAAAGCAGAAACAAACAAACAAACAAAAAAAAAAATGGAGGGAGTTTTAATGCCTCCTATAGCTTCCTTCTCACAAAGTGCTAACGGGCAATATTACACCTAACAGTTTTGCAGGCACCCTTGCTCCCTAGTGCTTTGGACAGATTACGTCTCTTTTGAAGTTTAGACAGGAGGAGATGAGCTCCAATTTTCACCAAATCCTCTTGTATTAGAGATTTAGTTAAGTCCTTCAAGCTTAATCTCAACCTTTGTTTAGAAAATAAGTGGTTGATTTCCAATGGCAAGCTCCAAGAGTTCAGTTTGCAAGGAGCACTACCAAGTTTCCTTAAATGCTCCTCATGTATTGCTTGTGACAGAATTACTTGAAGTGCAGGGAAAATAGATCGCTGGTAGTCCTTCTCCCAAGCTCTGTCTTTGGAGTGGACCCAGACAGGAAGAGTGCTCTATTTAGCTTCTGGGCACCAGAACTTTAGCTGCAATGGCCAGTTGGGATTCCTCTGACCCAGTGTCCCTGGAGAGGTCTTTTGTCTCTAGACTTTGTGGAAAAAGTGAAATATTTGTTGAAATCAATGAAGCTACACTTGGGAATAGAAACTATATAGAGTTTATTATACATTCACTTCAGCATAATTATTCATTTAAATTATTATTTACTATATATATATATATATATATATATATATATATATATATATATGCCTAAGCGACCATTGCAACCAAATGACCAGAGCGACCGGTCGACCAGTCGCTATGACAAGCATCGACTACAAGGGGGCAGACGCTCAATGCAGGAGCTGCCCCCTGGTGTCAGTGTGCTCCCACAGGCAACCTCCCATGGCCAGCCAGTGGCATTGGTGGTCGGTGGCCTTTCCTTCCATGCCCGGCCTGGTGACTATCACCTCTTCTCCTGACCCCCCACTGGAGCCTTTGGCCCCGGGCTGGGATGGGGAGCCTGGGGTGGGTGGCAGTGGACATGGCTCCTTTCCAAGGGGGGCTGAGGACTGGATTCCTCTTTAGGGCCAGTTGCCAACCTCTTGCACCCTGTCCCTTCCCAGGGCCAGCAGGCCCCAATGGCCTGGCCCCAATTGTCCCCGATCGCCAGCTAGGCCTAGTGACCCCATCCATGCACGAATTCTTGCACTGGGCCTCTAGTAATATATAATTACTTGTTATAAGTGAAATATGTAGTTTTCTGCCAAAATTTCAAATCCTTTCTTTCCAAGAATAAGCCAATGTGTATTGGTTAACTGTCTCTAATTTGGTCTCATTTGAATTTCTTTCCCTTTGTTAGCTAGGTCCCACTTATTCTCATCTCTATGAATTTTTTTTTTTAATCCTTACCTGAGAATATTTTCCCACTGATTTTTAGAATGTGGAAGAGAGAGGGCAAGACAGAGAGTAATATCGACATGAGAGAAATACATCAATTGGTTGCCTCCTGCATGTACTCTGACCAGGGTTTGGGCTGGGGAGAAGCCTGCAACCGAGATTCGTGCCCTTGATGGGAATCAAACCTGGGACCCTTTGGTGCGCAGGCTGATGCTCCATCCACTGAGCAAAACCAGCTAGGGCTCATCTCTATGATCTTTGCTGACCTTACTAAGATGGTCATTTCTTTGTATGTCAGTGTTTATCAGTAATACCAAAACATTTTTGGTCATTGAATTATTTCACTGGTGGTCTGTATCAAGTGTACTAATAGAAGGTGACACTCCCCAAAACTGCTGGCCTCTGGGTAACCCTCTGGAGCAACTTCTCTTTCCGTTTGCCTGGACCTCTGCTTCCTGCCACTCCTGGGCACTGTCTGATTGCTCTCTCTCAGGCAGCCTGCTCCCTCCACGCACTTCTTAAGAGTGGGACTGAAGGGAATTGTTAACTCGTGCTTCCCTCGGAAAGAACGTTCAGACTGAGTTGAAATGTTCAGACTGGACTCTCCATTTGGTGGAAAGATGAATGTGATGCCGTTTCCTATGTAAACATGACTGAATTTGCTCCCTGGCTGCTCTTGGCAAACAGGGGTATTAATCTTTCAAAAGCCTTCTCGGCGTTATATGTGACATTCCACAGTGATGTGAATAGTTTTTAAGGAATATCCTGAAATACTTCCCAAATGCTTTTACAAGATAAAAAAGCACTTTACAGACATCTTCTGAGATGTTAGGAAGAAATGGGTCACAAAATCAAAACAAATTTCAGTAGTCAACCAGCAATCAAGCATTTGTCAAAGACCTATGTCATACCTCTGTTGGTTTGTCTCTATTTTATTAGCAATGATCGATTATGTTCAAAGCCTATTATTTGGGCTGTTTGTTATGTTATTTGTTATAGATGGCAACTTTCATGTAATTATAAAACACATTTTAAAAATGCCTGACGTGTAGATTCTGTTGAGTAAATATAACAGAGAAAGCATTGTGAACTCTGGTAGCATAGCATGCGATCTGAAGGTGAATTGTGTGCACATGTGTGTGAATGTACGCACATTGATTGAAATCGCTTTCTGTTTCCTCAGCTTGACTAAACTTGACACAGGCTTCTTCCTGACTCCAGCCCTGACCTCCCTTCTCTTTGAGCATGTATAGAAGAAAACTTGTCATTGTGAATTATTTCCTTGCCTCTTTGTAAATCTCTGAAAAAGCCTCTTGCCAGTTGTACACCCAGAACTGTCGTCCCAATGGCCCGAGAGATAACCCTTGGAAACGTAATCATCAAGGAAGCCTAGGCCCCTGTCTGCTGGTCTCTGAGCTAGGGTGGGAGCCCATGGGCAATAAATAGCACAGGTAGCCTGACCGCAGGGAAGAACACGGTGTTCTGTTCGCGCAACCCTTAGTATTTCCTGAAATGTTCTTGTAGCTGACACACCCTTGCACTTTGCAGATGTTCCTCAAGAGACCTGCTGCCTGACTGTGAGCAATCCCACAAGCTGAAGTATTCTGGGAGTATTTCTTCACAGTCCATCTCAGCTTTCACACGGACGGACAGGACGGCCTGCCTCCCCTGGAGTGCCTCGGAAATGACTCGGCCAGTGTGGCAGCTGTCACGTGCTTCTCAGGATTGGCCTGACCAATAATGGGTTGAAGCAGGGTGGGCACAAGGTGCCACCAGCCTCAGGATGACACTGGTGAGCGAATCTTGACCTGGAGCTCTCCTAGGGCCTGGCAGAGTCCTTGCGGGTCCACGACGAGTCTGAAAGCCCTGCCCAAGCCTGCCTTCTTTCTTCTCTGTCCTTCCCAGGAGGCCTTCACATTCCTCACTACCGCTCAGGGCCAGCTTCCCAGGGACGTCAGCCCCGACACTCCCCCCAAACAAACACACATAGCAGTAATTTTCAACTGCTGAGCAGCAAGAATTTTTAAAACATGCAATAACTGACTATTTAGCCAGGGGCATTGACCTCTTTCCCCTTGTCAAATAAAAAAATGACAATAGCCAACATAATAGCCATTTGGTGTGAGTGCATTAAAAGTATACCTATTTTTTGTCGGATCTGCAAAAAGTATATTTTTTGATGTGCTGCAGAATTTTAGTAATTAGTTTATGTGTGCCTGAGATGAAAAAGGTTAAAAACTTATATATATATATATATATATATATATATATATATATATCAATGATATTAAAACTATAAAGACTAAACATTAAACGGAAAGGAGTAAGTGCTGCCGGCAAGGGGAAACTCCCCGTGAAATTTCTAATATAAATGAAGAGACAGTTATCAAATGATTTTTAAAAATATATATATATTTTATTGATTTTTTTGCAGAGAGGAAAAAAGAGGGAAAGAGAGTTAGAAACATCGATGAGAGAGAATCATCGATCAGCTGCCTCTTGCACCGCCCCCACTGGAGATGTGCCCGCAACCAAGATACATGCCCTTGACTGGAATCGAACCTGGGACCTTTCAGTCCACAGGCTGACGCTCTATCCACTGAGCCAAACCGGTATTGGCATCAGATGAAGTTTTGTGGCAGGATAGTAAGAAGCTTGGAAAATCTCTGGGCAAGCGGAATGGGGAAACGGAGACAAGAAAACGAAACAGGGCCAAACAGTTTGGGCAGCTCGTGAATCAGAAACCTTATCTTCTTCAATCAAGGACACTTGTGAACAAACGTTTTATACCCTCCTCCCCTAACCAGAGAATACCTAGCTTACATCACCCTGGCCTGGGAAATAGAGAACAAAGACCCAGTTAATGCCATTTGTGCCAGCCAAACCCAAAGTTGGGGAACAAATAACAATAATCCCACTAAAGCCAGGCAGAGCTAATATAAAAGTGAAACAGACCAAAGAATAATCCAAAACTCCCCTTGTACTCTCATTGTGATGCATCCGCATATTAAAAATGCCCCTGCAAGGCTCATGAATATTCTACTGAAACCCTCCCCTCAGGTTCTCACCTGCAGAAAAAATAAGAATAAGAAGCCCTCAGGACAATGACTCCACTCCACTCAGCTCATTCTGGAGCACACCTTTCCTGGGCATGAACTTCGTATTTTTAAGGTTTCCCACAACACTTGCAGTCAGGCATTAGTTGGTTTGGCTCAATGGATAGAGCGCCAGCCTGTGGACTGAAGGGTCCCAGGTTCAATTTCAGTAGGGCTTGATCCCTAGTAGGGGCATGCAGGAGGCAGCCAATCAGTGGTTCTCTCTTACTGATATTTCTATCTCTCCCTCTCCCTTCCTCTATGAAATCAATAAAATATATTTAAACAAACAAACACACACAAAAAAACTTGCAGTCAGGGGAGCAGCAGGCATCGGCAGCTCAACCTGGGTTTACCCCCGTCCTGTCTCCAAGGCCCCCTTTTTTCTCTGACTTCCCAGGGAGCTAACCGCAGCCCCGCCCAGGCTCCCTTCATTCCTACAACATTTCTAGAGCACCAAAGCAGAGCACTGCCTAGTCTCTCTCCTGATGCTTCCTTTGTTTCACTGTCCCAGGCATGAATAAACATACTCTTAAACCCATCCGGACTCTTGCCGTGAAATCTTTCCCGCACGAAGTCAAGAACCCACACACCACAGGCTGGCCTGCGCAGACCTGCTGGTCCCTGTCCAGTAACCGTTTTCACTGTATGAAAGGAGCAACCACAGGCTCTCATTCGATATCAGGAGTGTATTCAAATTGCTGTACCCTAAAAATTAATTTTGGAAGGTTTAGAAAATATGACTACTGAGAACTAAAGTATGATATATAATACTTATATTAACAAGAGTTGTCTTTGTTGAGTACCTAGTACTATATGCCAGGTCTTATCACTTTATATACATATACTTTCTTTTGTGTTTTCTCAGTATTTCTTTTTTTTTTTTTTTTACCAATTTTATTTTATTTATTTTTTAAAAAAAATATATGTTATTGATATTTTACAGAGAGGAAGGGAGAGAGATAGAGAGCTAGAAACGTCGATGAAAGAGAAACATCAACCAGCTGCCTCTTGCACACCCCCTACCGGAGATATGCCTGCAACCAATGTACATGCCCTTGACCGGAATCGAACCTGGGACATTTCAGTCTGCAGACCGACGCTCTAACACTGAGCCAAACCGGTTTCGGCTAACCAATTTTATTAAGATGTACTTTTCTTATTTAATCTTCACAGTAGTCTATGTTATTGTCTTATTTATAGATGAGGAAGCCAAGGTTTGAAATCTAAGTAAGTTGCCAATGATCCCAGGAGGCAGGCCTCAGATCCAGGTTAGAACAGAAGGACACTCCAGTCCTTCCCCACAACTCTACAGTGACGGTCCCCACACGCCAAGGCCATACTTCACATGCACTATTGTATTTAATCCTCACAACAGCCCTTGAAGACAGGTACAATTGTCATCTACCTTTTACAGATAAAGTAATTAAGGCCAAGTGAGTTTGTGTGATTCAGAAAGAGTAAACCCCATAGATAGAAGAGTTGAGATTTAGACCAAGACAATCAGATTTCAGAGCTTAGCACAGCTGTAAGCTGTGATGCTTGCATGAGGGTGACCTGTGCTAATCCCACTTCCACAGACCCACAGAAACAGAATTGTCAGTTATATCCAAGTTAAAGTCCTCACAGGAAGTGGAAGGACTACCCGGTGGCAGCTTTGCTGAAGGGCATACTGTACTTAAACTTTCGTCTCTCCTTCGTGTTGACATAGCAGGATCCTATCAATCAACGTTATTTGCCTATTAAACCTGTCTTCTGCTTTTATAGAAATTGAAGTTGAATGTGTGGTAAGCCCCAGAAAGTTGTGCACACTTTGATGTGCTTAGAGACCTTCCAGGTGTTCAAATGAGAAGTGACAGACTGGTCTTAACTCTGCCCCGAAATGTTTCACCAGAGCTGTTTCTGAGTCTGAGCCTTTCCTGTTTGAGGTGTGACAGAGAAAAGAGTAGACGGAATGTCTGCCTACATGTCATTCCTTCAAACCCCACTGTCATGTCCCTGGGCCATTTTTCAAGCTGTTATCTCCAACTAGAATTCTCTTCACTCTGTACCCAAATCCTTTTTATCTTTAAGATCTGGCTCAAACCTCACTTTCTTCATGAAAAGTCTCCAACCCTTTCCCTCCTCATAACCACCAACCATATTCTTTGAGAGAATAACTGACTTCTGTGCTTTCACTTTATTATAACTTTATTCTAGCATCTTTCAATATATGTATATGGGATATGCACATTCTACAGTATATGATATTGCACATCCTAGATGTTTACTTTTTTTTAAAGGCAAGGGCCACTTATTTTAATTATTCTTGAACTTGTTGTGCCTGGCATAGTGTTTGGCACATCTGAATGGTCAGGTTGTTAGACTGATATTTAAGAATCTAAGAATATTTAAAGGCTTAGACAGCTATTATTTCATCAGATTCCGTAGGACGGAAACTTCCAGTAGATGTGCCAGAACTTTCACTGATCCACAGACTTGATAATAACCTTGTCTGAGACAGTGGGAAACCAGGGGCCATGTTTACCTCATTTCACAATGGTACATCTGGCATGTAGCATGAGGTCTGCTTATCACATAGTTGCTGAACCAACATCATCAGACCATTATTCTCACAAGCCTGCCATCAAGACACAATATACACTCCTACCTGCATATTATTAGCATGAAAAAGCTCTTATTTCAAAAATTGGATTCCCATGCCAAAAAGGGGGAAGTAAACCTTCTCAAAGAGAGACTTGGTGACCTGCTCCATCAGTGCACTCATAAATTTCTTCTCGCAAGCACTGTGTGGTATAATTTAGCAACCACCCAGAGTCCTGTGACTTTCCCCCCATTTATTGGCTCCTGTTACAGCTAATGGTAAAATGGGCTCTGATAAATCATGCCTTTATGTGAGCGCCGAAGAGCAGCCCATGAGCTAATGCGCCAGGTGTACCGCAGCTAGCTCAAACGCCTCTCCTTTTCTGGCAGAGCTTCAGCCTCGGCACCCCCGTCTAACATGGCTTGGCCAGCCCTCCCACACCTGGAGACCTCTAATGCTTCTGAGCACACGTACAGTCCTTCATCCCCACACCCACCACCCCCTCACCTGCGTGCCTTTCCCCAGCCCGAGCTTCATAATGGACCTTATCTTCGTTGACAATGACACTTTCGTTCTCCCCTGAGGGTCCTGTATATTCTTCAGTAAACTCAATGCCCCTAGAGGGTGACTCTCCCCCTGATGGATTGTTTAAAGTCAGAATGATGGCAGGGCCTGAGAAAAAATGAGAAAGGTGGGGAAATCAGACTCACTCAAGGAAATAGTGAGGAGTTTTTGTCACTATGTTCACTTAGAACAGGTTTAGCACCAACAAAACACAAGGTTTCCCCTTTTATAAAATTTCTTTATAAAGAACTCTTCTTTATGAATGCTTATAGTTGCATTATTCATAATAGCCCAAAGATACAAATGACCCAAATGCCATCAACTAACTGATGGATAAATAAAATATAGTACCCTATACAATAAAAGCCTAATATGTAAATTGTTTGACTGCAAAGTTGACTGCTCGCTATGATGTGTGCCACCACACCACCAGGGGGCGGCATGGGACATGGTGGACATCAGTGACGGGGCGCTGGCAGCAGACAGCAATGGAGGCACTGCCGGATTAAACCAGAGGAATTTATTTTCTCACAGTTCTGAAGGCTAAAGCATTGAGATCAAGGTGTTGGTAGATTTAGTTTTTCTGAAGCTTGTGAGGGAAGGATCTGTTCTAAGCCTCACCCTGTGACATGTATATAACCATCTTCTTACTCTGTTTTCACATGTTCTTATCTCTGTACATGTCTGTGTCCACATTTTCTCTTTATAAGGACGCCCGTCATATTAGATTAGGGCCCCCTGTAATGACCTCATTTAAATTTAATTACTTCATAAAACCCTGTCTCTAAACAGGATCACATTCTGGATCATAGGTTAGAAAGTTAGGACTTCACCATATATTATGTATTTTGAAGGGACAACAATGCAGCCTATAACACACGGTATGTGATTTATATATCAATAAAAGTGTTTTAAAAAAGTGTTTCCACTCAGACATTGAGCCTGATTCTTAGATGGTGTTGACCCAGGTAGGAGGAAGTTAAATAAGTTAAAACTCACCTGTTTTCCACAGAGCAGTCCTTTGCTGCTTCTGTGATGGGTCCAGGCTCACTTTATCCCTAAGTCCATATGTGCAAGAATGCAGCAGGGCTAAACCAAGGTCCATAAATTAGGATCCATAATTTGAATCTAATAACGGACATGTTTTATTTAGCCTGGGCATTATTTTCACAACATTCTAATTTGAATCTTTGAATGCAAGGCATGCGGGCATACTATAGTTTGTCACAGTCCTCACTATCCCCTAGTGCAGTGGTTGGTAAACTCATTAGTCAACAGAGTGGCAAACCGCGAGCCACAGTCTGCCGACCACTGCCCTCGTGTGTTACACATGGCATGCTGTACTTAATTGATATGTGCTTCAACACTTGAGCTTGAGACATTGGGAACAAACATGGTAACATGCCACAACATCTCTTGGAATATTGAACACAGCATTGTCATTTTTAAAAAAGTAGCTGTTTCATGGTTTATTGATTAAAAGTCCCACTGCAAGATGATACCTCATTGTTTCTTTAATTTGTATCTCTGATGATTAGTGACTTTGAGCATATTTTCAGATGTCCCTTAGATATTTGTATGTCCCCTTTGGAGAAGGGTCTATTAGGCCCTTTGCCTCATTTTTTCATTGGATTGTTTATCTTCCTTTTGTTAAGTTGTATGGGTTCTTTATATATTTTGGGAATTATAACCCCTTATCAGATTGTACCATTGGCAATCATGTTCTCCCTTATAGTAGGATCCCTTTTCATTTTTGTTGATGGTTTCTTTTGCTGTCATCAACAAATTAGCAAACGACAAGTGCTGGTGAGGATGTGGAGAAAAGAAAACCCTACTGCACTGCTGGTGGGAATGCAGGCTGGTGCCGCCACCATGGAAGACAGTGTGGAATTTCCTCAGAAAATTAAAATGGACTGCCATTTGACCCAGTGACCCCACTTCTAGGAATATATCCTAAGAATCTTGAAACACTCATCAGAAATAATATACACACCCCTATGTTCATAGCAGTGCTATTATAAGTTTATAATAGCTAAGATCTGGAAACAGCCCAAGTGCCCATCAGTAGAGGAGTGGATAAAAAGCTGTGGTACATTCATACCATGGAATACTATGCAGCTGTAAAAAAGAAGGATCTCTTACCCTTTGAGACAACATGAAGGGACCTGGACAGTATTATGTTAAGCGAAATAAGCCAGCCAGAGAAAGACAAGTATCACATGGTTTCATTTGCATATGGAATCTAATGAACAAAATAAATAGATGAAAAAAATAGATCCAGAGACATGGATGCACAGAACGAACCGATGAATCTCAGAGGCAAGGAGTCGGGGTGGGAGGAGATTAATCAAAGAACTTACATGCATATACACACAACCCATGGACATGGACAATAATGCAGTGAAGGCCTGGGGGGAGGGGTTCAAGTGGGGTGAAGGGAGTCAATGTGGAGGGGGAAGGGACATCTATAAAACTTTCAACAACAAAGATAAATTAAGAAAATAAAAGTTCCCGTGTAGAGGGATATTTATATGAGAATTTGGATTTAAACTTACTGTATAGGCCTGTGGTTGGCAAACTGCGGCTTGCAAGCCACATGTGGCTCTTTGGCCCCTTGAGTGTGACTCTTCCACAGAATACCGCGGCCTGGGCAAGTCTATTTTGAAGAAGTGGCATTAGAAGAAGTTTAAGTTTAAAAAATTTAGCTTTCAAAAGAAATTTTAATTGTTGTACTGTTGATATTTGGCTCTGTTGACTAATGAGTTTGCTTACCACTGATATAGGCTATGTTTTGCTCAACTGTGTACAGCAGTTATAAATAAAGGCAAGAGCTAAATCTATAATGAGTTCTATATTCAAAGGAGAACTGGGTATGAGGAGATTTTAGATATAAGCAGATAATTTTTATTTAAAATTTAAATCAAATAAGAATAAATTAAAAAAAGAAATATATATTTGAGACATTTTCCTTCTTAGTTTAATAAGTAATATGTGGGCAATTAGTCTAGAGCTCTGATCTGGTATAGTCACATATATTTGGATATACCACAGGTTCTATTGTTTTCCTTCTGCAGAGTACTTTTATATGATGAAGGCTCATATATCAGGGTCAGCTTACACCAGTATTCCCCCTCCAGGCGTTTGGAAGATGGTACTGTGAGAGCTTATTTTTCATTCCCTCCCATCACAAGTTCTTAACACCATTATAGTCACGTGGTGAGAAGACCAATAAGGTGCAGTTTCCCCTTTTGATAGGACATTATTGATCGCAAGTGAAAACAGCACCCTTCCGACAGGAAGCATTCAGCTGTACAGCCTCCTGATCATGTCTTCATTTCAGAGGAAGTGCTTGGAACAGTCTGGATAATGACTTACAAAATGTTCTCCACCCTGAGCAGAACAGACCCTTCCTCTGGAACTGTATGCTACTGGTATCACCCGCAACTTCTCTGCTTTGCTTAAAGAGTGTTTTTTTAAGGCTAAGGGTGCGTCAGCATCATCTGGAAGGTTTATTAAAAGGCTTCTGGACTCCAGCTCTAGGGTTTCTGATTCAGTAAGTTTGTAGTGAGGCCCAAGGTTTTGAATTTTTAGTTAAGTTTCCTGATGCTGCTCCTGGTTCTGGGATCACACCTTGAGAATGACCAGCTTACACAATGAATGCGAGCCCTGCCTCTCCATTTCATCTTACACAGGGCTTCATCCTCATTTCTTAAGTTTTGTTTTAATCTGGGAAAGGAGTCTAACTGACTAGTTTATAAATGTGCAACCCTTCAATCAATGAGTGGTGGCATCTTTTTGTGCAGACACAGGGAAGGCATGCTGAGCAAACTAAAACAATGTTATTCTACACTTACTCTTTCTTTGAGAAAGTGTAGAATGAAGTTTTTAAAGAAATGTTCTCGTGCCCTGGCTTGTGCACTCAATGGTTAGAGGATTGACCGCACACCAAAGGGCCTCAGTCAAGGGCACATACCTAGGTTGTAAGCTCAGCCCCCGACCCCACTATAGTAACCACCATACTGTTGTCTGTATCTATAAGTTTATTTGTTTGTTGATTTTTACTTTATATCCCACCTATATGTGAAGTCATATGGTTCTTATCCTTTTCTCTTTGACTTATTTCACTTAGCATGACACTCTCAAGATCCATTTACATTGTCACAAATGGCAATATTCAACCTTTTTTTTATGATTGAGTAGTATTCTGTTGTACCATATCTTTATTCAATCATTGGTCAAAGGTTGTTTCCATACCATGGCTATCTTAAACAATGCTGTAATGAACAAAGGGGGACGCATATCTTTGCGAATAAATGTTTTTAAAAATTTCGGGTAGATACCCAGAAGGGGGATTGCTCATATGGTGGCTCTATTCTTGATTTCCTGAGCTATCTCCATACTGTTTTCCATAGCAGCTGCACAAATTTACTGTCCCACACACAGTATACGAGGGTTCCCTGTCCTCCACAACCTTTCCAACTAATGTTATTTCTTGTCTTATTGATAATAGCCATTCTAACAGGTGTGAGGGGGTGTCTCATGGAGGTTTTGATTTGCATTTCTCTTATAGCTAGTGAAATTGGGCCTTACATAGGTGTTTTATACATGTTAATTACTTTGAATCTTACAATAATCCTATAAGATATTATTATCCAGTAATATTATTCATTATTATCCTTTACAGGAATTGAAGCTTAGAGTGTTTTAATCACTTTCCCATGGTCACACTGATTTGTTATAGGGCTGGGTGCCCAGGTTTTTTTGTTTTTTTGTTTGTTTTTTCCTACTTTCAAAACTTCTTCCACATAATTTCAAAGGTACTGCACCATATATTCTTAGCAAGAAACTGATTAGAGCATGGGAATAGTAAGGCAGAATGGTGATCCCTGAGGTTTCCGGAGATTTGTATTACCTTGAAAATCAAATGAAATATTTGGATTGTTTTTTGGAAAGTGTGATCTAATGGTTGAAAAAAAAGGGGATAACAATTTATGTATTGTGTTACTTTTGCTCAAAATTTTAAACCAATTTTTTGTTATCTTGCCGAAATTTTGAGGCCAGAAAAGTGCTAAGAACTATGGGGGTAAGGGAGGGAATAAAAATACACTCTGAATAAAAACGATATGTTACTAAAAATTTTATAACAAAATAACCTTTATAGTAAGTCTTCAATGTTAAAGTATTTTGTTATACTCTTTCTTTTATGCTCATGAATCTAAATATGCATTTTTCTCTTTCATAGCTGCTCTTTTATATTAAGTAAAACCCACATTATTTTCTGATGGCTCAGTGGCTTTCTCCCTTTGGGACTCAACGACAGGCTGACAGAGGGTGATGTCAACTCCCAGTTAACAAGGAATAGTGCTTACTGTGATGAAGCTTAAATGTGTGCACACCATATCCTGTCTTTTTAAATGACACACCCCAATAGTTAATTCATGCTGGTTGATGAATGACATACAAAAATAGCTACACATTAGCTTCCTTTTTTTTTAAGTACTGATTTATTTTAAAGAGAGAGACATAGATTTGTTGTTCCAATTACTTACGCATTCATTAGTTAATTTTTGTATGTGCCCTGATTGGAAATTGAACCTACAACTTTGGTGTAACGGGACGACACTCTGACCAATTGAGCTACCCAGAAAGGGCACATAGCTTCCTTTTGCATGTGACAGAAACATGCAAATCCATCTTGCATCTAGCTTGCTTGCTTGCCTGGTGATTCTATTTACCCGTTAGAGTTTGGCCTTCCAGTTGCCCAGGTTAAAAACACTTGATGATCCTCCTTCTCTCCCACTCCATATCCTGTCCATCAGCAAATTCTGTCATTTGAACTACGGAATACATTCGAAGTCTGTTTCTCACGGCTCCCACTGCTTTCACCCTGGCCCAAGCCACAATGGTCTCTCATGTGGATCCCTGCAATGACCCCCTGACTGGATTCTCTGCTTTCACCTTTGCTCCTCTGTAGTCAGTTCCAGCCAAGCAGCCAGAGTGATTCTAACAGAGTGGTCTCATACAGCACATACTATTTAAAAAGTTACTGGTGTGCCCAAAATCCTCCCACAGTTTCTCATCACTGCACAGGTCAAGGCCACAAGGGCTTGCAATGCCCTGCACTCTGACTCCTCGTTCCCTTTTCGAGCTTAGCTCTCTGCTCCTGCCCACTGGCCTCTCCTGACCTCCCTGTGACCTCACCCTCACCTTCCTCAGGTCCTTGTTCAAATGCTGTAATGAACACTAAATGCTGTAATGACTTCTCTTCCGTAAAGTCCTTCTTGTCTACCTTATTTAAAACTGATCCCTGCCTGTTTCCCTGACACCATCTTTCTCCTTTATTTCTCTCTATTAATTTATCATTTTACATTCTTCATGCATTTTTACATTTCTTTAAAAATATCTGTCTTCTGCCGGAAACCGGTGTGGCTCAGTGGATAGAGCGTCGGCCTGCGGACTGAAAGGTCCCGGGTTCGATTCCGGTCAAGGGCATGTACCTTGGCTGCGGGCACATCCCCGGTGGGGGGGTGGTGTGCAAGAGGCAGCTGGTCGATGTTTCTCTCTCATCGACGTTTCTAGCTCTCTATCTCTCTCCCTTCCTCTCTGTATAATATCAATAAAATATATTAAAAAAAAATAAAAATATCTGTCTTCTTCGAATGGAATGGAGGCTTCGTTTGTTTATGTTTATTATTGTAGCTACCCTGCCTAGAATAATGCTGGACGTGTGGAGGTTCTCAACATATGCTTGTGAAATGGAATGCTTTCCAGAAAAATAAAGTTACTTCTGATTGTGGTTAAGACACTTCAAGTGAATATTTGTTTTGGAGTAAAGCCAGAGGTTAAAATTACCCACCTCCACTCTCTCTCTCTGACTAGCCAGGAAATATGACAGGTTGTGATACCGGTGGTAGGGTCCACTATAGCACACTGTGTTTCCCAGCAGAACAAACACTTGGGGACACTTTCTGGAAGGGATGTATTAGTCTAACTGCATCCTTTTGCCATATCTCCACAACACACTTGTGATTTGGATAGTTGGATTTATGGCTTTTATTAGGATCATGAATGCCAGTAAGTTTAAAATTTGAAAGGACTGGACCATATCCCTGCTTTTGGAAACTGTTTTTTGTTTTGTTTTGTTTAGTTTTTCAACAAGCAAATCAACCAGTTGCTGATAGGTAAAATATTGATTTCTAGATGATGTTAAACACTGGGCATCTAAACCATCCCGGATAAGAGAATGGCATGTAGTAAAGTAGAACTTTAATTTCCTTAAGTAGAGGTCTTAGGGAATGCCCGCTTTATGGGACCACAGGACTATAAAATCTCCATCTCCACCCACGGAGGTCCTGAACCACCAGCTGCAGCCAGGAAGTGCTAAGTGCCCACCTTCTTGATCTTATAAGTTGCCCAATCACTAGACTGGTTCTCTTCTAAAAGAGACAAGAGTTTTTGTGCTTCATAACACTAACAAGCATGCCAAGCAGCTTAAGACATTATGCTGAATCAGAAGCAATACATGCTGCTAATTCACACATGTCAAAGGTTTCTTAGCACCACTCACAGTTTGCTTTGACTACCATAGTAGGTCTGAGTTTCCAAGGGTGAAGAATCTGGCAAAAAATTGTATGTGTTATTTTTCTAGACAGATTTCCCCCTACATTTTCCTGACTCTCCTGACACCCAGTATGTCATGCCCAATCGTGTTAGACCAAGCAATATCCCAAAACATGGTGGAAAACAATTTTAAGAAAACTAGGGGATTAGATGTCTATGTAGAGCTTGTCCTCAGATAAGTAGCTTCTGGGAACAGAGTTTGTATCATCACAGGTGCGAACACCTGCGACTTCTGCAGTGTCGCTCTTTAGGGCTATTAGTCTAGCAGCAAAGACAGGCATTGAATCAAATTGCAATGTTTTTGATGAAACACATAAAAGCCAAGAGCTAGAGATATGGGAAAGAGAAGCAGAAGTTAGGAAGATTGATGCCTACATGGAAGAGTGGCAGAACCAATGAGCAGTCCTTAAAATAAATGAATTTTCAAAGGGCTAGATTTCCATGGATTTTTGTACTTTGTAATCTCTAACTTCTAATTTTAAATACAATGCTGTAAAACAGAGTTCCTGAAATAGAGGAAGTAATCTTCCCAGTTTTCATGACTGACCCTTTTAAAAATATATCTTTATTGATTTCAGAGAGGAAGAGAGAAGAACAGAAAGATAGAAACATTAATGATAAGAGAGAATCATTGAATCAGCTGCCTCCTGTGCACCCCCAACCTGGGACTGAGTTCATAACCTGGCAACCTGGGCATGTGCCCTGACTGGGAATCAAACTGTGACCTCCTGGCTAATAGGTTGATGTTCAGCAACTGAGCTACACCAGCTGGACAGATTGACCCTTTTTAAGTGTTTTATCTCATTGTCCCTTCCTATCCTCCCACTCCCATTATCTACCTCCTCTGTCCTGCTCTGTGCCAGCTCTCTTGCTAGGAAAATACTCTGGCTGATATAGTAGTGCATACTAAGAGTTGCCTTAGGAAACAGCCCTTCTGGAGGGAATTCTGAAACTAGGGTCGCTCATACATTTTATGATCACGTGAATGACCTCCTTGCTGGGTAGATGCTGAACCCTGGTAATGAGTGGCATGTAATGATGTCATGATTTCTCACATTCTCACTGGTGATGGTGTGAGATGGTGAGCAGCTACAGAGCCAGGTTCTGAGTGACCAAGTAGAAGTTACGTCCATTTGCTATGCAACAAAGTGATTACAAAGATTATACTAGTAGATGTGTTAACTGCAACAAATTGTGTTAGCTATACAAGGAAAACAGCAATTGTAGGGCCTTAAATTTCTAACTCAAAACAGAAGTGAAGAGCCAGAAAACTTTTCCAATGACAAAAACTTGGTTATGGATGAACAACATGGAACTCACATCACCAAGGCTGATCTGGCAATGGCCATTGTGGTAGCAGTGAGCCCCTGGCGTGTCATTGTTTGTAGGGAAAATAGCCACTTGGAAAATGTCCTCATGGAATACTGGTAGTTATGTGTTCCAGACTAATTTTTTCCCCATGCTTGCAGCCACCATTCCTGGGCAACCTATTCACTGCCATGGTATCCTCAGAGCCTCTGTCCAAGGAATTCCTTTTATAGCTAAAGGAGTGGCAAGGTGAGACTCATAAAACTTACTGGTATTAGTATCAACTGCATCACCCAAAAGCAAACCATGGTGGAGGGGGGATAGGGATGGTAAGAGAAATCCATCTGAGGTGCAAGGAATAAGGGGATGTATTGGCTGCTAAACATTTTTTTTTAAGAGAGACATTTTTTTTAAGATCTAGTGGGAAGTGTGGTGAAGGGGATAGGAAGAGATTAACAAAGAACATATATGCATATATGCATAATCCCTGCACACAAACAATGGTGTGGGGGAGGCCTGGGGTTGGGTGCAGGCTGGGTGAAGAGGGGCAAAGGGAGGGCAACAGGGGACATCCATAATACTGTCAACAATAAATTAAAGGAAAAGATACTCAATTCATATGGAGAAAATGATAAAACTATTTAAACAAGAGCTAAATAAATAGAAATATGTACAAAAATAATAAAACTGATCAAAAGTCAATCTGCTTTTTTATATAATCCCTGTGTGCTGGCGAATCTGAACAGTGTGATCAAATTCTCCACAAGGACACTGTTCCCTTTCTCCCTCTTTGGTTCTTTACTGAGTATGAAAAATAGCATTTAAATTTTCAGATTTTTCTTTATAAAAATTATCAGGCCACTATTTGGGATGGAGGGGGATTCAAGAAGATATTTCTGTAGCGTCTCCCTTCCTTCAAGGAGTAGTCTTACATGCTTTTATATTCTGAAGTAGAGAACTTCATGTCTATACCTGAACATTGCACTTTTAAAAGAACTAATTAGAGTGCAAGCATCACATTATTAAAAGGATCTCGGCATCTCTTGAATTAGGTTCAGATCATTAAACAAGAGAGAGAGAGCAATTTGAGGTTAAAATATTGGAAATCATTGTTGAATAAGAATCAATCAGAAAATAAGATAAGCAAGTATGAAATTGTAACAGTAAAAATAGGTGAATCAGCAGGATGCTCAGTCAGAAGCTTAATTAAATATTAAAATTGATAATATTAACCTAATTAATACCAGAACTGCTTCCGGCATCTCAGCTGGTGTGAGCTTTCTCTTGGGAACACACACAATCTGTGTTTGTTCCAAAGTGATCTTCAAATTCTTTTCAATGGCCTTTGGATTGGAAAAGACTGAGACCCAATGTTTAATATTTGTTGCAGGTATTGCAAAGTATATCTGAGTGCTGATGGTTGGCTAGAGATATTCTTCTCTTGCAAAGAACAGGAACACACGGGACACATTATAAGGATGTCCCCCAAAATGTACGCCCACTTAACAGCTGATAGCTCAATTGATGTTTCTTTCTTTTTCAACTTAACCCATTGGAACTAACAATTATTCAAACTGTATATACATGTTTTTGAGACACCCTGCATTGATTGCTGATGTGGGCTTTTATTAAGATTATGAAAACAAATTCTTTTCAGGTTTTCTTGAAATAGAGCCATTCTTTAAAAAAATCTTTTTTACATCAGCAACTTTAGGACAGTATTTCTTTTGATTCTTCTTCTGTGAGTCCCACTGCTGTAGGGCTGGCTTCTCACTCCTCCAAGCAGTGGGCTTTGTTGCTTCACAGGAAAAGTGTCAGAACACAGTCCCCAACAGAACACAGCGAGTCTGCTCAGCTCCAACTGTTAAATTAGATTTTCCATTGTGTCTACAATTTGCAAATAAGCTCAAATAATAGGCTTTGCTGAGAATAAAAGATATCATAACTTCCTTAAGCATGTCCAGGCTGCAGTCTGGTGCACTCATCTGTTTCTTCCATTGCATAGAGAAGAGGCCCCTCCCACTTATGATTCTAGGCATGAAGCCTACTGCATAGGGGGTAGATATGATGAGGAGCACGACTTCTCAAACTCTCTGTGAGGAGAAGCACTTGGCTAAAGTTCCAATACATCGTGCACCTATGAGTTAGTAAACTGTAATGAAAATAAAGTATGAAGAAGTAAAATAGGAAAACAAAAACATACTTTAAAAGCCCTACCATTTTATTAAGATAACGTAACAAAATTACTTTGCCTAGTTGCTATGTGTGTCATAAACATATACTCTCCATTTCTGTGTGTATCTTGTGGGCTAGCGATGCCTGGGTTGGCATCACTTTTAGTAGCCCTGGTGTACAGGAATTGGAAAGCCAGAAATCAGTAATTTTCCTGCCCTAGAGATTTTAGAGAAGAGGGAGAATCAGATCAAGAAGACAGAATACAGGGCACTTTTGTTCTTCCTACACCTCCATCCCCCACATTGTCTCTAGAATTCTGCCCCACTGACATCTACTTCTACCACAGCAAGGGCAATGGCATGTCTTATTGGCAGAGGTAACAAGGGAGGCAGATGAAGAACTCAGGGGTGGCCTGCCTGTCCATTGGCAGATGCTGAACAAAGCTGAATTGGGAGCAGGTGGTCCACTATAGGTCCCTTGAGGCAAGGCATCAAGTAACTGCACGATAGAGGTTGCAGGTTGAGTAGCAGAGGCCAAGCTATAGATGGAGAACATGCCAGAGTCTCAGAGGGGTCTTCAGGAGCAGTGTGACCCATGGCAAGACCAAATCACTCAGAGGTAGTAGCACATGACTGCACTGAGAGAGGAGCTACAAGCTTTACCTGCTGCAAACTTTAGCAGCACCTGCCTGCAAGGATAGGGATGGAACGAGTCACACGTGGTCTTTCTTGAAAGCCACCAGAAAGCAGCCCAGAGCAGCCACTCTTCAGCAAAGAAAGGAGAGGACAATAAAAGTAAGAATCCACTTCTTAAAGAGGAGCAGGTGGGGACAGAACATGCAGGACCAAACTTTTTACCTAAATCAGATAAAGCATTTATTCCAGTAGCCTATCTGTTGTGTAAGTATAAGTGTATGAGTCAGAACTAAAGCTTCCCCTCTTCTGGGTATCCAGGAACATCCAATAGGTTACAGAGAACATAACAAATTGTATTTTCTCTGCATATCTGGGCTGTAATGTTTAAAACTGCAACCATTACTCCCAAGAATGTGCATATCTGAGGACAAGAAAACTGAGCCTTTGGTAAATTAACCACCCTGTGCCTGCCCTGACATCTTTCTGGAAAGAAATGTACAAACAATAATCTTATTTATAGTTGTATAGTTTCTGGGGCAGGCAAGGTCAGCAGAAAGATTTCCAAGTTTCTCATCTCACTATTACTCATGTTCTTTAAGAATGTCTGAAAATGACTAAATTCTCATCATCTGCCTCCCAGTCAAGTCATTTGGCCGTTCCTCATGCCATTCATTCAGAGCTTCCCTATAGTGAAAATATATTAGCAAAAGGGAAAAGGGGATAATTCAAATTCCCAAGGTCTTTGTTGGCTCTCAAATGACACAGTTAAAACCTCACTTCGAAATAGATAACAAAAAGTATGACTGAAGGGACTGATTCCAGATTTGATAAATGCACTTCCTCAAGTATGATACATCTCTTTCAACCTCCAGGAAAAGAAGAGGTGGGAGTGGGGGCGACTCATTTGTTTTCATTTATGAAATTATCTCAAGATTATTTTTCTAACATTAATCATTTTACAAAATAATGTGGACAAGAAAAGTTGTATGAGAGACATTCTAAAAAAATCATTTGAGACTTAAAATTTATAGAAGTTATAATACCTAAGCAAATTAGTAATGAAAAGATTTATAAACCGAAGGTGAAAGGAAATTTTTTTATTACCTGGACAGACTTAAATGTAGTTAAGTAACTACTCAAACATCAAGACACACAACCTTTAGTAAGACCTCCTAGCACAGTATACATCAAACTTTAATATGCAAAAGAAGCACTTGATTCAACAGTCCAAGGTGGGGCGGAGATTCTGCTCCCACTTGATGCTAATGGTGCTGGTCCAGCAACTATACTTTAAGTAGCAGGAGATAAAGAGGTCTTGGAACTTTCTGTGATGCAGAGCTACGTTTTTATGTTTCTGAAGCCAAAAATTGACCAGTAGAGTCAAAGGACCTTGACCAAAAAGTTTTTGAATAGAGTAGGGAAGAAACTTCATTTCCTCATCTGTCTATCTTGGCATGTTGCCTGGAGACCTTCCTGAAGGAGGAAAGGTTGAACGTTCACTCCCTCAATGTATTTCCTCTGCTCCAGCGTTTCCCATCTAAGACGATCTCTTCTGGTTTTCTCCAAGGCAGAGTTAACTCCCTCTTCATTACTGATCTAGGTGGTCACAGAGAAGCAGCCAGTTTTAACAGGTCTGATTCCACATTTTTTTTTTTTTAGTTTGCTGTTTAATTTTTTTTTATTAAGGTATTGTCTGTGTACATGGCTTACCATTGCCCACCCCACCTCCCATTTATGCCCTCCCTCTACAGAGTTCTGTGTTCGTTGGTTGTACTTATGTTCATGCATACCAGTCCTTCGGTTGTTCTCTTGTCTCCCCCCAGGTCTCCTTCCCCTCCCCACTGTCGGTTGACAATCTGCTTGTTTTATGGTGACTATCTCAGGACCCCATGAATAGAATCCGCTCCTCATTTGGCAATCTGCTTGTTTTATGGTGACTATCTCAGGACCATATGAATAGAGTCCACTCCTCCTCTGGTTCTCACCATCCCTTCCCCTGGGTCCCACTGCTTCCCCTGGGATACACGTCTCACCCAGGGCACACGGCCCCCTGGGACACTCGGCTCACCTGGGGCACTCGGCCCCATGGGACACTCGGCTCACCCGGGGCACACGGCCCCCTGGGACACTCGGCTCACCCGGGGCACACGGCCCCCTGGGACACTCGGCTTACCCGGGACACCCGTCCCCTTTGGGGGATACAGCTCACCCGGGGCACACGGCCCCTTTGGGGGACATGGCTCACCCGGGGCACACGGCCCCCTGGGACACTCGGCTCACTCAGGGCACACGGCCCCTCTGGGGCATTGGGGTTGCATATTGGAGGTGCCGCGCTAGCTCCTTGCTAGCATGGCGGGCAGGCTGGGACGGCTGCAGGCGGGCTGAGATGGCTGCAGGCGGGGGGGACTGCCTTCAAAGGTGTCTCGTTCGGTGTGGAAGCAGAGCAGCTGCAGACACGGAGACTAAGTTCCGAGGTTGCCCACTCCCTGAGCCCAAGGCGTGGTGAGCTCTATTCTCAGTGGATTTCCTTTATTCGCGGTGGCAATGGCGGGTGGCGGTGCCGGGTGCAGCAGTGACGGTCACTCCTGTGGTTCAATTACCACTCTAGTTTTAAAGTTCACATGGCGGTAGTGGCTAGAGCTTCGGCTCAGCCATGCGGCACTGGAGGAAGGGCTCACCTGGGCCGCTAATGGAAGGCGCCGTGCCATCTCCTCACCAGCATGGTGGGTGTGCTAGGAAGGTTGTGGGCGGGCTGTGATGGCTGCATGGGGAGAGTCTGCCCTCAATGGTGTCCTCTTTGTTGTGGATGTGGAGCTGCTGTGGACGCAGAGGCTAATTTCTGAAGCTGCACTCTCTGTGAGCTCGGGGCGTAGTGAGCTCTGATTTCGGTGGATTCCCATTCTTGGGTGCGGCGGCGGGTGCGGCAGTGATGGTAGCTTCTGTGGCTCAATTTCCCCTGTAGTTTTAAAATCCGCATGGTGGTAGTGTCTGATGCTTTGGCAGCCGAGAGAGGACTCACCGGGTCTGTCAACGGAAGGCGCCGCACCAGCATAGCCCACGCGAAGGCCTGGCAGAGCAGGCTGAGGGCGGTGGCAGTGGTGGAGGCCACAGGATCCGAGGGCGTGGCGCAAAGGCAGGGCCAAGCCGGTTGTGGGCGGTGGCAGAAGTTGCGGCGGCAGAGGGACCCGAGGGTGGCGGCGGGTCCGCCGGGGCGGAGCGAGGTCTGGCTTCCCTCATTCCCAGCGGCTGCGGCTCTGGCAGGCCCAGTTTCGCTGTAGTTTTAAACTCCACCGGGCAGCAGCGACGCCCTGCTTGGTGTCTAGTGGTAGCCTTCCCATTTCGCCAGCTTTCCTGTGGGTCTGATGTGATCCCATTTGTTTTTAGCTGTTGTTTTTTTCCAAATTGTTGATGAGGTGGCCGCCTAGGAGGCTGCCTAGGTCGCCATCTTGTTTCGCTCCCTGACTCCACATTTTTAATGTCTCTCCATACAGAAAGCTGGCTGTCATAGGGTTCTAGGGCCTCAGTGACAGATCTTCGAGAAACCATTGACCACTTTTGACTTGTTCAAATGTGTATTCTATGACTCATGATGCCCACTAGTCTGTTTTGAATTGGGGTAATATTGCCCGCATTAGTGTTTGATACTGGCTTTTCACACTCCCTTTCTTTTAGGCATTTTATACAATGTTGCTAAGAACAGTAAGTAGAATGATTAGTTCACTCACTCACTCACTCACTCACTCACTCATTTATTCATTCCTATTTTGTTCTGAAAAGAGTATATGCCAGGTAGCTGAAGTAGAAATTTATAAAAAATGGTTCATGCTCTTGAGGGGTGATTCATTCTGGGTTGAAATCTTAGCCAAATGTAACAGAAACACCTTAAAAGTTTTGGTTTAGAAAACACATTCATTTGTCTCATTTAAACCCGAGATGTACTGTAGTTCACATTGCTTCCACACCTTGAGAAGTCAGAGATGTCTTTGCAAGTCTCTGACTTTTTCTGTAAGGTTATCCGATGGTTGTTGTAGCTCCAGCTCCACTCATTACTGTTAGGAAAGAAGAGAGTAGGGCTCATTCCAAGAAATAAAATTGTCAGATATCTGCACTTGACTTCTGACTAGAACTATGTCACATAACCTATCCTTAACTTCTAGAAAGATCATAAGAAACCTATAGGTTTTGTGTGTTTTGTTTTAAACTGAGCACATTTAGGTCTGCAACAAAATCATGAATGTTAGGAAGAAGTATAGAATGAATATTAGATAGGCATTCAGTTGTATCTATTCAAGGAACATAAAGTCCTAAGATATATTGTTGATTCTGTCTAATTTTACTTCTAAGGGCTATGGAAAACTCAGTCAATGCACATATGCCAAAACACAGCCTCTTTTTAAATGCATTCAATGAGCAAATCAAGAGTCACTGGTGGTGAATTCTGACCTTCCTAGATCATCTGCTTGGATATTTACTGGAAAAATATAAAAAACATTACAGGTGCGTAGTGGAGGAGGTTTGTTTCATTGTTATGTGAAGGTCCAGGCAGTGTTTCTCTTCTGAATTGCTGGTGTTGGTGGCAATTTTTAGCTACACAAGATTATTTTTATAAACTTCCTCTATCTGTAAGCACGCCAGTGCATTGCACAAAAGAACAATTCAGTATGTTGTTTTCATTTTACTGTGAATATTGTTTACTTTCCCGGTCTTGACAGAAAGCAGCATAAAGAAACACTGATCTCAAGGGCATATACTTGCTGGTGTTTTACTCTGAAAATTATAAACCAGTTAGGTATATTAAAAAACAGTCCATATTTTATATTTCTCCCTCACCAAATTACAGTATCAACTTCTCACATTCCCCTTGTATAGTACCATTCTAACTGACTTCAAGGTAAAAAAATAGTTATTGGGAGTTTTTATTAGCTTGCACATGTTCTTGCTGTAGCATTTGATGATCCAGCAAATGTCTGATTAAAAACAGAAGGAAGCAGACAAGAATGGAGATAAACTCTCATGATGGACCTTGACTAATAGTTCAGCAAGTGCCAAATCACAGACATTTAATATTTAACTGGAGAATGGTCATAAAGTCTTCCCCATCCATCCCTTTATCCATCTATTCAACAGACATTTATTGGAGGGTAAACAATATTTATATAACATACTTGAAAAGCCTAAATTATAATAAGGAAGATGACATAAAAACACATTCTTGTTATAAAAGAAAGACATATTATTAAAGTTTGAGTTGGGTTGAGTATCAGTGAAGGTTGATGGAGTGTGACCAGGGAAGGCTTAAAAGTGATAGAAGCAATAAAATTCAAACCTGAAAGATCTGAACATATTGAGATTGGGAGGTGAGATGAGGAGGATGTTTGCATTTTAGTCAGAATAGCATGAGCAAACATCCTAAGCAAAGAAACAGTAAAATATGTGTAAGACACTGGACTATTAATTTGTCAGAAGCTAAGAATTTAATAAGTGGATTAATCAGAGATCATTTATATTCTACTAGAGGCTCGGGGCATGAATTTGTGCACGGGTGGGGTCGGCCATGGGGTCTAATGCTGGAAGCTATAGCTTTCCCCCAGCTGGATGTAATTGTACTTTAAGGATGGCCAAAAGAAAACCTAAAACAGAACTGTTTTTGCATTTCACATGCCATGAGATGAAGTTGCTTATGTGTTGTTTGCAAATGTATATCAAAATGGCTGATGGCCCTTTAATGATTTTTGTTCTTCCTGGGACTCTGCTCTCAGCTTCCCAATATGGTCTCCATGTCTGTTTGTTTAAAAAATTTTCTGTTTTTGAGTGGACCCACCCTTCACTGTTGCTCCTGGAAACATGCAGGTCTTTTTTACCACCTTAATATATATTAGTATTTTAATATATATATATATATTATATATATTAGTATTTTACAGAGAGGAAGGGAGAAGGATAGATAGAAACATCGATGAGAGAGAAACATCAATCAGCTGCCTCCTGCACACACCCCACCGGGGGGATGTGCCCACAACCAAGGTACATGCCCTTGACTGGAATGGGACCTGGGACCTCTCAGTCCGCAGGCCGACACTCTATCCACTGAGCCAAACCGGTTTCGGCTTCACCACCCCTTTTAAAGAGAGATTGAAAGCTCACCTAATCTGCAAGGCACTGCAATTTTACAAAATCCCCACCCAGCCTCTCTACCTTCCTCAGCAAAGGGCCGCCATCCCGTTAATGCTCAGGTCACCTTTTTGGCTCACTTGGAAGATCTCCTGGGGCTGTGGGCCATGGAGGGAGAATTCCACACCTTGGCCGCAGTATTAGCAGAGCCCTCTGGAGACCGAAGGGAGTGATGATTATTTTCTTGTGCTTTCACTAAATGTACATGCACCAGGGAGCCAGCAGTGATTTAGGGGTGTTGGAAGCTGCTCAGGGGTGGGACCTCATAGGGGAGGGGCTGAGGGCAGTTTGCAGGCCGGCCCTGCCCCCAATTATGGTGGAAGAACCCACTCAGGGTTGGGGTGGTCAGGGCAAGGGTAAAGAGCCACAGGTGGTTTGCTGGCTGGCCCCACTCCCGATCAGGGTGGGGGGTCCCATTTGGGGGCAGGCCAATTGGGGCTGTGGCCATTTTGATCGTTCTGGTCATTCCACCATTCGGTTGCTGGGCTTTTATTATATAGGATTACTTTCTAGGGAGACTCTTTCCCAAGTCTGCAAGGTGTCAGGATGCCCTTGCTCTGCCATCCCACACATCCTGTGCTCGTGCTGTCATACCCAAACAACTGGAACATATGGCTCCGAAGTCCGGGAGGGGCTGTGTTTTTCAAACTGCACGTTGTAGTTTGAAAGCACTTACCTATTTTTTACAGTTACTCTTTATTTGGAACTACCCACCTATTCATTCTTTCTTGTGTTCTTCTTTTCTTCTTGTATGATTAACCTTCCATCTGGGGTCTTCTTTCTGCTTGAAGAATCCCATTTCATTTTTTTTATAGTGACAACAAAATTCTTTCAGTTTTTGTTTGTCTGCAGACATTTTCATTTTGCCTTCATTATAGAAGACTGTTTTCCCTAGATAAGAATTCTAAGCTGGCAGTTATTTTCTTTCATCTCTTTACAGATGCCATTTCATTTTCTTCTGGTTTCCAACATTTCTGTTGAAAATCTTGAAGTTAGTTGGTCTTTTGTTAACCCCTTTGAAGGTAATATTGTCTTTTTCCTCTGAGTGCTTTTAAGAATTTCTCTTTGTTTCTGGAATTCAGTAATTGTATTATAATGTGTTTTCTTTGTAGTTATTCTGCGTGGGTTACAAAGAGTTTCTTAAATTTCTGGCATCTTTCATTAATTTTGCAAAATTTTTGGCCAGTTATTTCTTCTCTTTAGGATGTTCAGTTACACATATGTTAGATATAATAGTATTCTCTCAGTCCCAGGTGCTTCTTATATTCTTTTCTGCATTTTATTTCTTTTTGTCTTGGTGAGTACCATTATGGATATTTTCTATTGATCTCTCTAGGTCATTAATCTTGTATTCTGCCGCCTGTGGCATTAAACCTATTTATTGAATTTGAATTTTTAAATATGGTTACTGCCTTTTAAAGTTCTATGATTTTAGTTGAATGCTTTTTTCAGATTATATTTCTCTGATAAAGTTCTCTTAAATTTAAATCTTTTTTTTCTGGAAAATATTAACACCTGATTGTTTTAAAGTCTTTGATAACTTTAGTGCCTGGATAATTTATTGCTCTATCCTCATTGTCTATTTTTGCTCTTGGTCTTCAGTCATTTACCTCTTTGTACAGGGTTGCTTGTTAAGTTTGGATTGAATGTTGGACATTGTCTATGAAAAATTGTAAGAGATTTTAATTTTCTCTAATGAGATTTAAATTTTCTTTGGGGAGAAAGATAGAGAATAAACAAGTTACCTAGATTTGATGAGGGACTGAATTAATTTGAAGTTATACTTCAGCATTTGTGAGAACTGGTATATTTATAATTTGTGTTTATACTTAGGGCCTAATCTTTTAAGGATATTCTATGAAATCTTGGAATATTTGCCTTAATAGGATATAAATTCTGTTTTTGCTCTCCCTGTCATCAATGTACAATTTTAGGGCTCAAATACATGCTTAGCCGAAACCGGTTTGGCTCAGTGGTAGAGCGTTGGTCTGTGGACTGAAAGGTCCTGGGTTCGATTCCGGTCAAGGGCATGTACCTTGGTTGCGGGCACATCCCCAGTAGGGGGTGTGCAGGAGGCAGCTGGTTGATGTTTCTCTCTCATCGACATTTCTAGCTCTCTATCTCTCTCCTTCCTCTCTGTAAAAAATGTCAATAAAATATATATTTTTAAAAAATACATGCTTAATGTTGGACTTAGTTTTCTTTAGAATATGGGGCCTTTCAGTAATGGCTTTCTTTGCCAACTGGAACTATTAATTGTTGATCTCTCAGCTCAGTGAGACTGCTATAGACATTAGAACACTATTTTCACTGGCTTTTGTGTCCTGAGCTGTGTGAATTAGCAAGTACACAAGAGGAAAATGTAGCAACAAATATAGGATCACTGCAATGAATTTTTCTTCTCTCTGCATCTTATACTCCTGACTTCTTCTGTTGTTCTTTAATTCTTCAAACCCATAGATAAGATTTGATTGCCTGATTGTAAATGGAAGAGCTATACACACTTCATATAAACACTTCATAATGCTAGAGAAGTGAGAAATCTGCTGCGTCTGCTGATATAACACCTTGTGGTATCTGGCATCTTGTGCTTGTTATACTTCTGAGATGTAAGAAAATATTTTCCCCAACATTCAACACATTTCTAATGTATCTGGAGTTACCTGCTATACTACCAGAAAAACATGAAAAGTAATTCTTTTCTTTAATTTTTTCTACCATTTTCATTTAAAACATGTAATAAATATTGTGAGATGCTACTTAAAACAAAAATAGAGACAATTAAGCAAAACACAATTATGATAAACAAAGAAGCACATTTTCTATTTGGAATGTGCTTTTTTTCTTTTAAAATAAATTACTATTGTTTTTCGTGTCCTTCCTTGATTACAACAGGTAAGAATTCTTACTGGTTTTCAAAGCTAGGATTTTACGAGTTCCTGTATGAAAATTTCTGAGACTTTTGCCAATTTAGCTAGCACATTAGATTTGTAATTTATTTTCAGAGTATACTTTCTTATGAGTTGTTTAAACCTTTGCACAACTTTTGGGGTCGTTTTTCCATGTTAATAGCATTCTATTTTGATCCCAAGGTTAGTGCTAAAGCTTCAAAAAGAAACACAGATTCCATTTGGCCTCATTTAAAAGTTAGTGCTTTTTATTTTTATTTTATTTTTTTAAAATATATTTTATTGATTTTTACAGAGAGGAAGAGAGACAGATAGAGAGTTAGAAACATTGATGAGAGAGAATAACCGATCAGCTGTCTCTTGCACACCTCCTACTGGGGATGTGCCCGCAACCAAGGTATATGCCCTTGACTGGAATCGAACCCAGGACCTTTCAGTCTGCAGGCCAACGCTCTATCCATTGAGCTAAACTGGTTTTGGCTAAAAGTTAATGCTTTTAAAAAGAGGGTTTTATTGTTTCTATAAGCCATCTTGAAATGAAGATAATAATTCTCTAATTCAGCCTTGTCATTTGCTATAAACACCAGCTGCCATAATTGTAGGTATTCCCACATGGGGGATTTTTACCAACTGTTAGAAAAAATATTTTAAAAGGAGCACAAACAATCTGGAAATAGGAAGCAAAAGCATACAATGCTTATGCAAATATAAAAATTTGAGTTCATCTATAGCTCACAATTTATATTTATTTATGACTGATTACTTTGGACTTTTAGTTTCTCTTTTATTATATCAAAATATATTTACATAGAAATGCACACTTGAAATCTATATAATCTTATTATACAACTAGAGGCTCAGTGCACAAATTCATGCACCAGTGCGGTCCCTTGACCTGGCCTGCTGGATCGGGTTGAAACTGGCTCTCTAACATCCCCCGAGGGGTCCTGAATTTCGAGAGGGTGCAGGCCAGGCCAAGGGACCCCACCAGTGCATGGTCAGAGCCAGGGAGGGACCTAGGAGGTTGGCTGGCAGGGAGGGATCTTGGGAGGGCTCCAGGGCATGTCTGGCCCATCTCTTTCAGACCTGATCAGCTGGACCCCAGCAGGGGGCTAATTTACTGGGTCGGAGCATTTGCCCCCGGTGGTCAGATGCATGTCATAGTAAGCAGTTGAGTGGCCTTAGCATATCATTAGCATATTACACTTTGATTGGTTGAATGGATGATCAGATGACTAGACACTTAACATATTAGGCTTTTATTATATAGGATGTCAGCCTAATAAATTTCATAAAAATAAATTTAAAATCAAGAACACTAGGATAATACAGTAGTTGATAATTAGGAAAAAATCTATAAATTTACAAAAGAGGAGCAGAGATTATTTTCAAATTTGCTAACTCATGTATAAGGAATTCTCTATTATGACATTCCTTGCTGATGTGTAACATTAATGACAGTATGACAATATACATTGTTATATACATTTTGTATTAGGTTTATACAGAATAGTAACTTAAGAAATATATCATATCTCCTTTTAACATAGCTGTTAATATACTCATTTTCTCCTTCTACAATGTTCTCTTCCCACTGGGATTCTTATTCTATGAGCAGTCTACCCATTTTATCCTTGACTTGCTTTGTGTCACCTGTCCCAACATATAAACCGCCAAATCCTGTTAGACCACAACGTCAGCTAGCTCTGCTTCTCCCTATTCACACTGCTCCTCCTTAGTTTGTAATCATCCTTATCTCTTCCTGGGATTACCGCATCAGCCTGGCCTTTTGCCTCCAGTCCCAACTCCCTCTTCACAGTTCTCCACTCTGCACCCCAAACCAGCCTTTTAAATGCAAATGCAAAGTTCCTTTTCTTCTCACACTTCAGTGACTCCCAATCCCATCTGCAGAACACCCTGAATCCTTAATGTGGCTCATATGTCCTGTTGTGATCTAGCAGCATTATCACTTCAGCCTCATCTTTCACCCTTTCCACTTTAGACGCTGTCAGTTTTTAAAATATGTCAAGTTCAATTTAGTCTCAGAGCCTTTGAAAATGTTCTTTTAGTTTAGACCACCCCCCCTTTTTTTGCTGAACCCCTTTCACCTTCCCCTAAGTCCCACTCATCTTTAGGGGTCACGTTGAACATCACCACCTCTGTGCAGTCTTTCTCGACCACCTCCCTTTTAAGTCTGGATTGATTTTCCTCATCTGTGCTTTGGCATCACACTATGCCTATATTTCATTGTTGTTTGTTCACTACTGGGTATCCCTCCCTAGACAGTAAGTACCATAATGCCAGGGGTTGGATCTGATTTGTTCATGGTGTTAGCCTCAGAAAACAAAATAGGGCCGAGCATATTATAGGTACTCAACTTCATTGAATGTCTTTTGTTAATGCTAAATTTCTACAGTGACTTAATTTTCCCAAACAAAAACTTAAAAATATGATTGTAAAGATATGAGCATCCTCATGGAGGAAATAGGATAAACTCTTGCAAACTAGGACTGTCTGAAGCATTCTGGGACATATTGAGACCCTACTTTTATTCCTTAAATCAGTGTTTCCCAAACTTTTGACATATGTGTACCCCTTCTATAATTTTCATAACACTGAGTACCCCTCGTCAAAAAAATGGTTGTATTTTAATAACAATCAATACACACACACACACACACACACACACACACACACACACACATACATATACATACACAAAATAATAATAAACAAAAAAATAAAATTATTCATAATAAAATATAAATAAAAGTTATATTACAAATAACATTTATTTGCACACTGGACCATCTCATGCCTCACAAGACTGTCTTGACTTGACTCATGAGAACATAGAATTAGGCGCAGCTAAGCACGGTGCAGTGCATATCCCCACCCAACTCCGGTGCAACACGTACCCCCACCAAACTCTTCCCATACCCTGGGGGTACGCGTACCACACTTTGGGAAACACTGCCCTAAATTAACAAAATTGTGAGGTGCATGGTGTTGAGAATCATACAAAGTTCCATTCTACTCTGTCTGGTCAATAGCTGTTATGGACTGAATGCTTGGGTCTTCCCAAAATTCATATGTCAACACCCTACTCACAATAGGATGGTATTAGGAGGTGGTGCCTTCAGGAGGTAATTAGGACCAGATGAAGTCATGAAGATGATGCCTCATGAATGGGATTAATGCTCTTATAAGAGTATTGAAAGAATTCTCTCTCTCCATCCACCGTATGAGGAGACAAGAAGCCAGCAGTCTGCAGCATGGAAGAGGTCTCTCACCAGAACCTGACCATGCTGACACCATGACCTTGCACTGCCAGTCTCCACAACTGTTAGAAATAAATTTCTGGTGTTAATAAGCCACCAGTTTATGGTATTTTGTTACAGTAGCCTAAATTAATACCGAAGTTGTACCATTATAAGGAATTGGCTCATGTTTATGGAAGTTGCTATGTCCCACAATCTGCAAACTGGAGACACAGAGAAGCCATTGGTATAATTCATTCTGAGTCTGAAGGCTTGAGAATAGGAGGAGCCAACAGTATAAATCTCAGTCCAGGGGGATGAAAAAGTGATGTCCCAGCACAGCAGACAGGCTAGAAGAGGACGAATCCTTCCTTTGTCTGATTTTTGGTCTATTTAGGCTCTCAATGCATTGCAAGGAGCCCATTCATATTGGGGAGGGAGCCTACTTTATCGAGTCCATTGATTTAAATGATAAATAATTCCAGAAACACCCTACCAGACACACCCAGGAATAATATTTAACCGCTATTTGGTCATCTGTTGGGCCAATTTAGTTGACACATTAACTTTCACAAGGGTAATGCTAAGGGAAAAATAGCATGTCTTATGGCCACCAAAAAAGTTCTTTAAGATAAACCCTAACCCTTTTCACATTAGTTTTGCTCTTGGCCTTTTAAAGAGTGATAAAACAAAGTTATTGGATATGTTCTAGATAAAACAACTTTTGGAGGAAACTATACTACTGTTCCATATTACTAGTACTGATGACATTCCCTTCTTCCTACAACAACATTTTTATCCTTCACCTAACTGGCTCATTCTAACCAGTCAGTCCTACAACTGGTTCTGACATGAATGTTGGTTGATATTTTCATTTACATTAATGAGCAAGATAAAAATGAAACAATGAAGATGTATGTCAGGACCTCACTCATTGGTCAGTAAATGATGCAAGTGACTTCTTTGCCAAATGAGGTGTCAGTTTTTTAAATACTGAAGAAATATCTCCTTAATTTTTTGTTGTTGACAATGTAAACCACTACAGCCCTAACATACTTCTAAGCTTAATCAAAGCTATAAACACTTTTCCCCAGTGCATGTTTAAATCATAGACACCTATAAAACAGTAAATGAAGCCCTGGCTCATAGAATTTTCCCATTTCCTCAGTAGAAATAGTCCCATCATGGCCAATTTCAAGCTACCAACATGAGGTCACTGGACAGAGTTGGGAAAGAGATATGCAATATCATAGCATTGTATAGTATTTCTGCTACACAGATGCAATAAATGTAAATAGTCTCAAGAACATAGGTAATTTTAAAAACATGTTTTTATTGATTTTTTTTTTAGAGAGGAAGGGAGAAGAAGATAGAGATAGAAACATTAATGAGAGAGAAATATCATCAATTGGCTGCCTCCTGCATGCCCCCTACTGGAGATCTAAGCCAAAACCTGGGTGTGTGCCCTGACCAGGAACCGAACCAGGACCTGTTGGTTCCTAAGTTGATGCTCAACCACTGAACAACACAGGCCAGGCATAGGTAATTTTTAAAAGTAGAATAAATTATTTAGAAAGTGATTACTTTTGAATGTAAGTTTATGTAATTTATTTTAAAATAATGGCTCTATTTAGAGTAGAACAATGGATGGGGCTGGAGGTTGAGAGGAATAGAGAGAAGCTGGTAAAAGGGTACAAACTTTCAGCTATAAGATGAATAAGGTGTGAAGACCTAATGCCTGACATGGTGACTATAGTTAACAATTCTGTGTTGTATAATTGAAATCTTCTAAGAGACTAGAACTCCAATGTTCTCATAAAGAAGGTAAAAGTGAGGTGATGGCTATGTCAATTAAAGATAATGGGAATCCTTTCACAATGTATGCACACATCAAATCACCACATCAGACACGCCAAATAACTTACATTTCAGTTTGTCATTTATGCCTCTATAAAGCTGAAAACCATTGGCCTGGTTTAAAAGCTGGCTCAAAAATTCTGAAAACGTAACCCTTGACTCTCGAAGTTGGTGATGAGCTGGCGCCCGCATACCGTTAGGCCCCGTCCCCTTTACCTGCTTTCCTCTGACGAGGTTCAAATCACTTTCCCAGTTCAAGCCTTTTTAAAAAACATATCTGTGGAAATTGAGAATGATACTCTGATGTCCCTTCCAAAATAAACCTTGTACCTCCCCCAAACTGTCCTTTCCTAAACTTTATTCACTTTAATACTAACTCTTCAAGATTTTTTTGTGAATTAATCTTTGGGAGATAATGTATTCTCTAGAAATGATCTTGTATATTAACTTTCTAAATGTTTGGAGAAGTCGTGCAAGTAGAAAGGGGCCTGATTTTGAAATCTGTGTGTCATGCCTCAAATGTCTGGATTATGGAACACTTTCTTTTTCATGTAAAACCTATGAGTGTCCTATGGAATATAATTTGGAAAATATAGCAGAAGGTAACCAAGCCTAGATACCATCCTCTACCACCCAAGGGATGTTCATTCTATTTATCTCGTATACATTTCTCTCCATGGGCCAATTGTAAGTGCTTTGTGGCATTTTTAACAACAACAACAATGACATCGTTTATCACTTGTTTAGTGTGCCAGGAACTGTTGCAAAGTGGCTCATTGAATTTTGCACATTTTTATGAACTAATGGTATTCGATGAGTTATTCCCATGGCAGGTGAAACTTTTGAGGCTTTACCTCACTATTTTGTTCTCATGCATTTTACATGAGCTTAGTGGGTAGTTAAATTAAGTGGCCACTATTAAGTTTCTTAGATATGGCTCTTTATCTATACCCATTCATTTCACCTGCACCCACTTAACTAGCATGTGGTGTTTTAACTATGACAGGTTAGCTATATTAAATATAAGCGTATTCTAAACTTATGGTGAAAGTGAATATTTCTGATAATAATGTTCTAAATTCATTTTTACTAGAAATAGGTACAAGGAAGAGGTGTGCATGAGTGATTTCAAGGAGATGACAGATTAAAGAGGAAAAGAGATGAAAGAAGACAGGAGTGTAGAAACACAAAATGGTGATTACTTAGCTATGTGTTGACTTGGCGGAATAATGAAAGTGTGGACTCAGAGTTGGAAGGGATCTCAAGGGACAGCCTGGAGGAGTGCCCAACCCTCAGGCAGCTTTCATGATCTCATTTCACAGATGAGGCAATGAGGTGCAGAAAGATTCCACAAGCCACCTAAGGCCAGTAGAAGTAGGTGCTGTAGTTTCTCTTGCATTGCCCTTTCCCTTAACCTAGGTTGAAAGCCTTTAGTTCCACACCATAAATTTAAAATATATTTTGGAAGTAAAAAATTATATTCCCTGGAAAAGAGCCCAAGGAGTCAGCTACAGAGTCTTCCATGTGCTTCTTTTAGGGAATAACTTTTTACCCTCCAAATGTAGAAAACCCCTTCTCCCCAATGGTTGAATAGAAATATGGGAAAATAGGAAAAGCCAATAAGACTAGCCCAGAAAGAGTTTTCCAAGTATAAAGGACGCCTGCCTTGAATGGCTCAGGAAGAATGGGTACTTAATGGGCACCAAGAAAGTTCAACATATCTATGAAATACGCCAGTAAAGATATCCTCAGGTGAGAATTAAAAAATAAAAAATAGAAATGCAACCAATTTCTGAATATTAATTTTGTATGCTGCTACTTTACTGAATTCATTAATCAGTTCTAGTAAGTTTTGGTGGAGCCTTTAGGGTTTTCTATGGACAATATCGTGTCATCGGCAAATAATGACAGTTTTACTTCCTCTTTTCCAATTAGGATGGCTTTCATTTCTTCTTGCCTGATTGCTGTGTATAAGACTTTCCTTACTACGCTGAATAAGAGTGGTGAAAGTGGTCATCTCTGTCTTGTTCCTGATCTTTAGGGAAATGAGGTGTTTTTAGTTCTTTTTTTTAAAAGTTTTTTTCCACATGGAGTATAATATTAGCTGTGGATTTGTCGTATATGATCTTTATTATGTTGAATGTTCCCTCTATTCTCACTTTGCTGAGAGTTTTTATCATACGTCAGTGCTGGATTTTGTCAAATGCTTTTTCTGCATCTATTGATAGAATCATGTGATTTTTATTCTTCATTTTGTTTATGCGGAGGATCACATTAATTGATTTGTGGAAATTGTACCAACCTTGCATCCCCAGAATAAATCCCACTGGATCACTTGCTAGATTTGGTTTGCTCATGTTTTTTGTTGTTGTTTGCTATGCAAAAAGATTTATATTTCATTTGGTCCAATGCATGGGAGAGGGCTTCAGGGTGGTTAAAAGAATGGCTAGTAGTTTTGGGGAGATGCTCAGGTAAAAGCCAGACACCAGGGGAAGGCAGAGGGCCCCTCAAAGGCCTCTGGGCTCCTAAGGCTCCTAATTGTGCTTGGGGATGAGCCCTTCGAAGAGATACTCGCCCAGCCCAGCCTGGGGGCCACAGCCTGCGGAGGTGAGTCAGGTGCAGCCCATCTTCTTGATGAGTTTCACCTCCTCACCCGGAAGTGGTTCTGTTTTGCTGAGGATTTTGCATCTATGTTCATCAGTAATATTGGCCTACAATTTTCTGTCTCTGCAGTGTCTTTATCTGGTTTTGGAATTAGGATGATGCTGGCCTAGTAAAATGAGCCTGAGAGTGTTCCTTTCTCTTGAATTTACTGAAATAGTTTGAGAAGGACAGGTGTTGTTCTTTGAATATTTGGTAAAATTCACCTGTGAAACCAAGACTTTTGTTTGCTGGGAATTCCCCCCCCCCCCCCCGCTTTGATTTCATTGGTTGCAATCAGTCTGTTCAGATTTTTTGATTCAATTTGATTCAGTTTTGAAAAGTTCTGTTTAAATGAACTTATCCATTTCTTGCAGATTGTCCAATTTGTTGGTGTACAGTTGTTCATAATAGTTTCTTACAATCCTTTGTATTTCCGTGATGTCTGTTGTGATTTCTCTCCTTCCATTTCTGATTTTATTTATTTGGGTCTTCTTTCTCATTTTCTTGTTGAGTCTGGTTAATGGTTTGTCAATCTGTTTTACCTTTCAAAGAACCAGTTGTTGGTTTCATTTATCTTTTGTATTTTTAGTCTCTATGTCATTTCCACTCTAATCTTTATTTTCTTCCTTCTACTTTGTGCTTTGTTTGTTGTTCTTCTAGTTCCTTTAAGCATAAAATTTGATTGCTTACTTGGGATTTTTCTTGCTTCTTATGGTTGGCCAATATTGCTATGCATTTCCCTCTTTGGATTGTTTCTCCGGTGTTCCATAAATTTAGGGTTGTTGTGTGTTCATTTTCATTTGTCTCAAGGTGAGTTTTGATTTCTTTCTTGATCTTATTCTTAACCCATTCGTTGTTTAGAAGCATGTTATTTAGATTCCATGTGTTTTTCCATTTGTTCTTGTAACTGATATCCAGCTTCATACCACTGTGGTCATAGAAGAGAGAAGATGTTTGATAGGATTTCAATCTTTTAAATTTAATATGAGTTTTAATGTGACTCTGATAACATCTGGGTAAAACTTCCATCAGTAAGATAAATGAACAATATGAAGGTAACATTTTAAAAATAAAATTACAATTTTTAAGCTCTCCAGGACACCAAAACTGCCAGGTCCAATAGCAATACATCAATACCAAGGCCCATGGGCTGTGTAGTTCCTGGCAAGAGCTTTAACTTTATCTCTTTCTCCCCAGTCATGGACCCATATCAGAGTGTAGCTGAATATAAGTAATGTTACTCCAGTTTATTAAGCATATGTAAATTATTATCGTTATTGATATAATCTTCATAAAGCTGAGCCTCCCTGTGGCTCTTTCTCTTCATGGGATCACATTCAGAGAAACATTAGTCTGACATTCAAAATAATTGAGAAGCAATTTAATTCTTCACTTCCCTTGAAAATGCCAAAAGAACCTACATTCATATTTTATCCTTAAAATAAATCTTTCCCTCATCTCTATTACTTTCAATTTTTCCAAATCATTCTCAGATGCCCCTATCTTTCCTCTACTGTTGCTCCCAAAATTCACAAACCCAGTCCGACTAACTTTTCATTTCTCTTTCCTCTGCTTCCTAGCTTAACTCTTAATTTTGTAGATTAATTTTGCATCCCTTGCTTCTATTACATTTTAAGTTTCTCCTTTATCTGTATTTTGTGCAACAAAGGGACAGTGGTCCCAAAAGCTGATTCTGGAAAAAAGAATTTTTTATTTTTATTTTATTTTTTTAGAATTGGGGACAGAGAGGAGAGAGAGAGTAATTTTACAAATCATATAGCTTAATATTTTTGTCACAGTAACAAATTATTTGCTATGTGCCTCATAAGTGATCTTAACTCACTGTTTGAGAACTTTTGATATATTCTCCTGCCATGTATATTTTTTGCTAAAGTAAAACTTTGATATAGTGGCCTTACTCAGGTGAGGTGGTGTCTGTTAAAGCCAAAATTCTGTTATATAATAAAGTAGGTTTTCTGAATGCATATGTTAAACAATTTACAAGTTACTTAGTTTACTTGTTTTTATTTTATGTAGACACATTTGTGTAATTAAAATTAAGTATATATGAAAGTATAATTTCACATGAAAGTTTTCTATGTGTAATTGCTGTAATTTTAAGTTTTTGCTGAATAGGTCTAGTAAATGCCTGCACCAACAAATCACTTTGAGTTGACAAATGCACATGTCTGGGGCATGGCTTAACACAAATGGAAACATCAGCCAGCACACATTAAATCAGCTGCAGAAGTAAGGCCACACAACAACAGAACCAATTACTGTGCACAATGCAGTGTGATCACGTGCTGATCATTCTCAGAACATTGTTTATGAGTGGCAACTCTTGGATTTAAATACATAGACTATAGTTGTAGGTATACAGTATTTATATGTGTTGGTGAAATTACCACAATGTTTTTTTCCCAACATATGGCCTGTTCGCTAAAATTTGTTTAAAAATAACAGTGAATTAATGACAAACAAAAAAAATTAACCTATTAATTTAATTATAAGAAAATCTTGGTTAAAAGCATTTTATGACATCTGACATATGGGCCCGGAAATTTTGTCCGTTAAATCGAGGTCTGCAAACTTGAGGGTTTACTGTGTTCTAAGGTAGTGTGGAAAAACCTGATGCAGTAGTTTTATTCTTCTAACCAGGTAATTTCCAATACTCTTAAGGTAAACAACTAGTTTCCTAATTTCTCTATTTAAAAAGAAAAGTAATGACAACTTTCAAAACATGCCTAATTTTAATTTACTTTAAACTAAGACATGCCATATATAAAACTTCATTTTGTGAAAAAGAGTGATGACTCAATATTTTAAGTATACCTTTAGTCAATCAAAAGGAAGAGGTAGAGCGATCCTTGTACTTTGGAGCAGGCACCACAGGCTACTATGGCAATAGCAGCTGTGGGAACTAGATTGGGGTAGTACTATTAATTTAGAAGTCAGTAATTATCCTTTTAATAAGTGGATTACTAACAACATGGTATTGGTAATTTAGTATAATTATAAAAATGCTGCATGATTTAACTTATGAATGCATAAGCCACATTATTCAATGATCCACTTAAAGTTTCACAGGATTAGCCAATCATTTGATTTAATCAGTGATACAGACTGTGAATAAGAAAGGAGTAAAAACCAGCAGGCAGAAGGGATCAAGCAGAAATTATTGACTATTTAAAAACTCCAGCTCATTCTACTACATTCCAGGTTTGAGGTTTTGGTCTGGAAATAATGTTGGCTACAAAACTTCTTTTACAAACTTTGATGCAAAGTCTATTTCAAACACTTGGGGTCAAGTGAATGGAGCGCTTTTCTAGGAATTCTGGAGATTAGGGTCCTCGCCTGCCATTCAATCTAGACCAGCTAAAAGCCAACGCTTAGCAATTGTACTCTTCAAAAATAACTTCACGTTTGGAATCATAGGGGTGATTGTAAAGGTATTTTTACTCTAAAGTAGGTTTTCGTTTATCCAAGCAACCTTTAGTTAAGAACTCTGACTAGGTTCAAATTTCAGGATCATGGTTTTTGAAAAGTGCAGTTGCATGCTGACACAGCTATCGTGTGTACACTCAGAAGAGACTCTGTTGGTTACACTGGCAGTTTTGATCTGGGATTAATCTAGATTTCCTGAATGTAATTCCCATAAGAGCAGATGAATGTGTACATTGACAGACAGAGAAGCTCCGCTTTCTAAGAGACATTCCCGGGGAGACAAATGTGAAACCAGAGAGCGCTGGCAGACAAAGGCAGCTCATGCAGAATCCTCCCAGGCCATTGTCGGAGCTGCGCTTTTTACTAGTAGTCAGACTTTTAACCCTCCCACTTCAGGTTTCCTTTCTCCAGAAGAGTAGCCTTAATCCCCACCATGAGGAAAGAGATCACTGTAAAGCGAGCCCTGCTGGACTGTCTTTGGAGCCACAGAAGACACAAATAAGCAAAGGAAATGGCAAAGAATAAGGTCCTTAGTGCCCATCATGGTTTATTTCATTATTTTTTTTTTATCCATAATAGAGAGAGGAAGGGAGAGGGAGAGAGAAACAAATGAAGAATCATTGATCCGCTGCCTCCTGCACACACCCCCCCCCTCCCCGACTGGGGATGGAGCTTGAAACCCAGGCATGTGCTCTGACCGGGGAATCAAACTGCACCCTCCTGGTTCCTGGGTTAATGCTCAACCACTGAGCCACACCGGCTGAGCCATAATGGTTAATTTTGTATGTCAACTTGGCTAGACCATCGTGGTACTCAGATATTTATTGCAAAATTATTCTAGATGTTTCTGAGAAGGTATTTTTCAGGGGAGCTTATCTTTTAAGTCAGGAGATTTTGAGTAAGCAGATTACCCTTGATAACGTGGGTGGACCTGAACCGACAGTTGAAGACTTGAACACAAAAAGAGCGATCTCCTGGGAAGAAGGGGAAACCCTGCCAGCAGACTATCTTTGGACTCGAACTCCAATCCTTCCCTGGGTCTCCAGCCTGCGGCCTCCCTTGCAGAGTTTGAACTTTGCAAACAATCACGAGCCAGTTGCTTAAAATCCTTCTCTCTCCTCAACCCCTCTGCCCCACAGTTAGTAAATGGCAGAATTGGATTTTGAACCCAGGCTATCTGACTTTGGCATCTGCACTCCTAATCAATTCACTGGAGTCCCAGAAATGATAAAATCCTCCAGGAAGTTCAGCAGAGGAAGCCATTGATGTGTTCCACAAAGAACACAGGAGTAACTGTGGAATAGTAGTATCTTTGTGCATTCCCATAACGTGGGGGCACTGAGCAGGGTGTTTGGGAGCTGCAAAAATATCCTGTGATATTTAGGGCATTTCTATGCTAAGTCACAAGAACATTCAAGGAAACTTCCATTTCACTGTGAGCGAGTGAAGTTGTTGTTTTCCCCCAAGGCATAGCGTGAAGCTTTATGGGTAACACAATATTAAAGTTGCAAGAGAAATCTTCATTTAAATCTCTTATTTCGATAGGGGGGAACTGATGCCCAAAGGGTTGAATTGCTTGAAACCATCCAATTAGTGAAAACGTATTTATTAAAGAAAAAAATGTAACATATGTAACCAACACATTAGCAGCGAGCTGGAAGAGGAACTGGGATCTCTTGGTTTCATTTCTCTTAAAAAGCCCCTGTTCCCATGGTGAGCCCTCTAGCGGCCATTTTGTGCATGACAGCCCCACCTCCCTCATCCAAGTGGATTGTATCAAGGGTAGGAATTGACCCTTTGGTTTAGTCTGATTCCTGAAAATTTAAAGTTAAGCCCAATAGAGAGACATTTTTTTTTCTTATTTGGGGGCTGCATTTATAGAATATTATCTCTGAAGTTGCAGGTTGGGAATTTTCCACAACAGAAAAGGAGATTTATAGTGATACTAACTGCTGTAAAAGATAAATTTCCAAATCCCAATTGCTTAGCAGCATGGACTTGAATTTAAGAGGACAGAACTCTATCTCTCAGTCATATCAAGTCCATGGTGGTCGGGGGTAGGTTGACAGCGGGGAAGGAGGAGCATGGAGTTACTCACGGCCCAAGCTCCTCTCCTCCTGTGGCTCCCACCTTCCTCCGAGGGCCCAGTCCTCATTCTGCCATCAGGTGGGGAGGCAGAGAACAGAGTTGCATAAGAGGGTCTTGTGGAGCAGGCATTGACGTGGAGGCCAGAACTGAGCTACATGGCAACACCTACTGGGAAATGTAGTCTAGCTGCGTCCCCAGAAGAAAACAAAAATGGATTTTCTGAACCACCAGCCCGGAGCTGCCCACAGAGAAAGCTAGTCAATAGAGAGCAAGAAGAATGAACAGATGGGTTGAGGAGAAGAGATAAAATGGGGAGAAAATCTTTATGGCTTTTCAGATTCTGGCGTTCCCTCTGCATTCCCTCTGCTGAAACGACCCGGCGTTGGCTTCTGTAGTCCACGAACAAGGCAATCCTACCACTCACACTCAGGAGGAAACACGTATCTTCAAACTGTCCATCCCTAGGAACGTACTGTGCGTTTCTGTTACTTATATCATTTCCATGATGACATTAGTCGCCCGGAGATCAGTGTTTACAGTTCTGCTAAACCCCTTCATAAAGATGCTGCCGCCGAAGTCAGCATTTAAGAAGGCAAACCCACAACCGTCGCGAGCAGGCTGTGCCAGAAAGAGCTGGTTATTATATCACACACATTGATTTATAGGTTCGGGTTGCCTTTACCTAAATGTCTAGTTATTTAGCAGCTGTTATGAATCAGCCAGATAGAGGATTAAGCAGGGGTAGGGGTGGGGGCGAGTAGGTGAAAAAATGCTTTAATCTTAGGCTACAATAGAGACAAGTCGAGTCAGGTCTCATCCAGTAATGCTGGCTCCCGGATGCTTCTTAAAGGGGAGCATTGTTCAGCTGGAAGGTGAGACAGCTCAGCATCGACCACTGGCCTGCGCTCACAGCAGCCCCGTCAATGGCTGAGACCGGCAGGGCTGATTACAGGTTGGAAAGCAACATATCAATAAACGCCGGGAGCAGCTGGCTCAGTGGAAACAGTCCTGACTCTCGTTGGCTTTAAATAGACAACTTTCTCCAGAAGTTCGGATGAGGACATGAACATGTAACAAGATGCAATATAAAATATCACATATGTTACCAAACAGAGATCAAGACAGAATTCAGTCCGGCTGGTTTCTCCGCTGATGGTGTCCAAAGTTCATCAAAGTCTTGGACGGTGGTCAGGGGGGATATAGCAAGTCGGGGTGTCTCTTTGTAAGAATATATTTTGCTGAAGGCAATAAAGGACTCGCTGAAAAGCCCAAGACCCTCTTCTGAGATGAGACGGAGGAAAAGTTGCTCTTTATGTATAAACAGAGGGTTGAGGCGACTCTCCACTCTCTCCTCTGTCGGCAGGAAGGATTGCCCTGATGGGTCTCCTAGGGCAGTGGTCGGCAAACTCATTAGTCAACAGAGCCAAATATCAACAGTACAAGGACTGAAATTTCTTTTGAGAGCCAAAATTTTTTATTTTTATTTATTTTTATTTTCAAAATATAGACGATTTTAAAAAATATATTTTATTGATTTTTTTTTTTTTTTTTTTACAGAGAGGAAGGGAGAGAGATAGAGAACTAGAAACGTCGATGAGAGAGAAACATCGACCAGCTGCCTCTTGCACACCCCCTACTGGGGATGTGCCCGCAACCAATGTAGATGCCCTTGACCAGAATCGAACCCGGGACCCTTCAGTCTGCAGACTGATGCTCTACAACTGAGCCAAACCGGTTTCTGCGAGAGCCAAATTTTTTAAACTTAAACTTCTAACAGACTTGCCCAGGCAATGGTATTTTGTGGAAGAGCCACACTCAAGGGGCCAAAGAGCCACATGTGGCTCACGAGCCGCAGTTTGCTGACCACGGGAATAAGAAGAGACGTGGGTGCTGGTCCAGTGAGGCTCTGCCTCTGTGTCTGGACTTGCCCTTGCCTGACTCACTTTGGTCTGTGCTCAGGTGTCTGTCTTGCTCCAAGCTTGGCCTAAGCATTACACTTGTCGAAAGGATATCTGAGGGTTTCTTACTTGATTTTCCCACTAGGTTTTGCTTCTCTTTAAAATGCTCTGCAAATTTCTAGCTCTAGCTCTTTTACCTGAACTTAAAGACCACCCTCGCTCCCCCAACATACACGCTGGCAATGATTTTGTTCTGTTTGGAAGGCAAAACGTGGATGCTCTCTGTACAGACTCATACTTGCCTTAAGGTTAAAGGTCCCCCCTTCCCTGCCGCCCCCCCCCCCCCCCCCCCGCTCCTAACCCTTGCACATAGCAGAAACTCCGTGGCTGCGACTTAATCTGTTTATGGCAAACATAAATCAGAGAAGGGTTTTAGAAAAGAATACCAACACCACCACCACCACCACCACCACCACCACCACCACCACTACTGACATTATCACTCCACTTACGTTCACTACACTTTATACATCTATTTATAGCTGCTTGGGAAAGGTATTTGCTAAAATGTACCTGAATGGATTATCCCAATGAAAATACCACCACCACCACCACCACCACCACCACCACCACCACCACCACCACCCCCCCCCCCAGAAGCCAGTGAATAGTGTGATTTGACTAGAGGTATGCAGATGACAGGAGCCATCTCTTCTCATGCGGAGATCCAGAGCACCTCCTTCCAGCCAAACTGTCTCCACATCTAGAGACAGAAGAAGAGGGAAGCTCAGTCTTAGGGGTCCCTTGAGGCCCCGAGTCTTTGAGTAAAAAAAGTATGTGGTTGCAAGAGCAATATGAACAGTACCTGTACCTTTAATTCGTTTGTTCTCCAGCCCCCGGGTCTTTGCACAGGCTACGGGAGTGAAACACAAACAGCTTGAAGGACAGATCGAGTTGGGTAAGGCAAGAGCAAGTCAGGACCCAGTAGAGGACTCAGGCCTTTACTCAGAAATGCTTTCCCACTGCATTTCACCTCGTAGACTCTCATCTCTTTTTAGATCTCAGCACAGCCAGTTTCTTTCCTGACCTCCTTACTGGTGCGATATCGCAGTTACATCCTTTGGTAGCTCCACGCACTTCTCCTGCACAGCACTATGACTCTGGTACTTATCTGTGCCGTTCTCTTTGGTTATAGCTTATTTTTCTCACTAGAGTCACCCCTATGAGGGCAGGGCTGTGATTTTACACACTGGAGTCCCCATGATAGCCCTGTGCTAACCAAATTGGCACTTGTTAACCAATGCATAAATAATTGCTTATTGATACACGATCCACGATGATTACTCGGTCATCGAGTCCAGAAAGCAAGTAGATCACAGAGAGAAGCACCCAAGCAAATCACATCGGCCGGAGATTTTCACACGTAGGAAAAGGAGGCACCCGGAAGATGTTTCTCACTTGGTTGTTGTGTAGCCAAAATGGTATCCCAGGCAAAGGAAGGGTGGAGGCTGGAGAGAGTTGAGGGTGATTTTCCAAGACAAGCCCCAGCGCAGGCAGTCCTGCTCAAACCAGAGGCACCGGCTTCCCTCCAGCCTCCGGCATCTACGAAACCCATTAAAAGGCCTTTATTAGGCACCAAGATGTCTCTTCTCTTCCAAAAGAATCTCTTATTATTGTTATTATAGCTGGCTGGCCAGATTGTTGTATGTGTCCCTAAAAAGCAATTTGGGAATTGAATTTCTGATAAACTACATTCTAAATACACTAGGGGACTGTGTCTTAACTTGGGATTCATGAAAAAACAAACAAACTTCATAATCTATGAGTTCATAAGATTATATCCAAAATGTGGTTAATGTGCAAATATGTGCATGTTTTTTTTTCCACGAAAAAATAATTCTAAGGCTTTTAATTAGATCCCAAAGGACTTTTTAAGTTCAAAGAGTTTAAGTCATTTCTAGGGGAACATGTGGAATCCTGTAGCAAGTTTTTTTCTAAAGCAAAGACTGACTTACATATTATGTTGATCTATAGTAATTATTGTTTGTGTATTATTTATATAATATACTAGAGGCCTGGTGCCTGAAAATTCATGCACTGGAGGGGGGGACCCTCAGCCTGGCCTGCCTCCTCTCACAGTCCTCAGGGGTGGGAGCCCTCAAGGGTGGGAGGCGACCCAGCGAAAAGGGGAAGGTGATGCCCCGTCACACCTCTGCTGCTGTCACTGCCGGCAGCGCAAGCCTCAGTCAGCTCTGGGTGCTGGGGGGCTAAGGAGACTGGAGGACTCCGGAGGCAGGCATGTGGCAAGGTCTGCTGCCCCAGCAGGGCTGAGGAGACTGGGTGCTACCATTATTGAGGTCGTGGCAGTCAATTAGCACATTCCCTCCTTACTGGCTGTGGGTGCCGCCATCTTTGTGACATTGGGAGGGTCAGTTAGCATATTCCCTCTTTATTAAATAGGATTAGTATATTATTTTGTACAGAGTCATTAGAATAATTTCTACCTAGTGTAATATATCAGCCTATTCATGGAACTTGTTTGTGCAGAAAAAAAAATCTGAGTGTTTTTCACAGGGAAATTTTAAAAATTATACTTATATTTATTAGAAGTAGATTATTATTATTATTATTATTACTAGAGGCTCAGTGCATGATAGCAAGTTGAGAGAGAGACTGCAAAGGAAGTAAGAAGCTCTCTATTATGGCATCTTTAATGGCACCTTTTCCTCCCCTTTGGACAAGGTGCTCTGCATTTCCATTTTGTATTGTGACCTGCAAATCATGCAGATGACTCTGCCTTTGGCTACTAAGTGGCCAAGACACAATCTGATCCTATATTTTCTGCATCCAAATAACACACTGTACCACCCTTCTTCCTGTGAAACTCACAGAACAGTGGTTAGTTAATGATGTCCATGTATCTGTCATTCACTATTTCTAGTACCGTGACTTCTGTCTTTGAGGGAAGAAAGTACATTGATTAAGTGTAGCAGACATTGAAGTGTACGACCCAAATTCCCTTTTATGACTGAGCCCTTCGTGCCACTTGGCTTATGAAAGTTCGCAGATGAGTCCCCTGTCCAGAATGCCTTTGGCCAACAGGACTTCTTCCCCCAATTTAGTACAACGTTGAAAGGTCATCCCAACCAGAGCGTCCCACGTGACCTTTGTTGCTACTGAATCACAGATCAACTTCTTCTGCTCAACCCTGCTTCCTTCACTCTCTCCTGGATATTACTCCCCGGGACACCTCCAGTAAACTTCCAGCACAAACATTGAGTTTCTTTCTCATGAACTCCCACCTAGGACATCAACATGTGAGCACTAAATTTGAACAAATGTGCCCTACGTTGTTCAAGTCACCAGTTTACAGTATCTAAATTGGCTAAATGTTTGGTTTTAGTCATAGCAGCAATTACCTTGACTTCTATCCACACCCAATGAGATTCTGTTATTTTAGTGTTTTACTCCGTGGAGGCAATTTCTGTATACTTGCTATCAGAGCCCTGACTAAACTAGAGAAACCACAATTCCTATGCAAGCCATGAACCCCATTAGACCTACTTTAGAATGACATTCTTGCTCTTATAAGCATTTTCCATTTTCCTCACTCAAGAGAGATGTATTAAAGGCAATCCTTTGGGGTTAGATCAGTTATCTTCCTAAATATTTTTGATCTTTTTGTTGTTAATCTTCACCTGAGGATATTTTTCCATTGTTTTTTTTTGTTTGTTTGTTTTTTGAGAGTGTAAGGGAGGGGGAGAGACAGAATCATCGATGTGAGAGAGACACATCAATTGGTTGCCTCCCACATGCATCCCGGGCTGGGGATCAAGCCTGCAATCAAGGTACATGCCCTTGACCGAAACAGAACCTGAGACCCTTCAGTCCGTAGCTGACACTCTAACCACTGACCCAAACCAGGTAGGGCTCTTCCTTAATTATTTGAAAGAAATTACTAAACACTCATATCTCTTTTTCACTTTAAAGTATTTTTGGGTTATATTTATTCCAAAGTGTTTAACTTGAACTTTCTAAACTGTCAATTTACATAATAAGTTTGATACAGACTTATTAAGGTGCAAAAATAAGTCTTACTCATGTGATTTAAAATCAAATAGAACACAAATATCTAAATGTCCTGGGCATAAGTTGGAACTGCCCCAGAACAAGTTGGCTATATTCAATGGCATTTCTCATGAGTAAGAGCAACAGTCCAACTCATTTGGGAAGCATAAGGCTGACTAAACACTAACTTTTGGCTGGCAGAATTAGGAAGATAAAAATATAATAACTTCTGAGTCATCAGCCCATGGGTAAATATATTTTATAAGGAAGAGAAAGCTGTCCATATAGAGGCTATTTAATAATTTTAAGCCTTGTAGATTTCCCAAACAGTCCATATCAATTCCTGAATATTGGTAATTAGCAGAGGGCAAGTATAACACAATTTTAAAGAATGAATATCCTTTATTTTTATTTTATAATGGACAGTACCCTTTCTCTCTTCTCTTTCTCCTTCCTCACTTTTACCACACACAGCACGTGGATCCACCAGTAATCTCGATTCCTTAATGTTATCTGTTAAAAAAAACCTATCAGGGTATAAAAATAAATAAACAAAGCACATTAAATCCACCTCATATCAAAAGGCAGCCCTGAATGGCCAAAGTGGAGCTGGGGCAATTGTTTATCATGTGCTGGTTCAGAGTTGCGTTTTCCTGGGTGTACAGTAACAGCTCCTGGGCTGAGATAGTCGTTCTTATCACATGTTGTCACACGAGATAGTCATACATGTGGCTTGTGGCCATTTATGGAGCAACATGGACTCTCAGCCAGAACAGGAGCCCCAAGGCCCAGGGTTATTCCACTCAGATTTTGGCTAGGAAGAGACCAAGGCAGTTCCAAGGCATTCCACATGCAGTAGTAAATTAACTACCAAAGCAACCCCTTTTATAAGGATACAAACAAAAACTCCTTCAGAGCCTAGCAGAGCAGGCCAAGGATGAGAAAATAAGGGTCACTACTGAGCTCTGGAACCACAGGAAGGGATAGCTACTACTCGGCGTTGTGCCACAATGAGGTAACAGACCTCTAGTGTTGGCAAATCGTATATCTTTCTAAAGGTATTAGAAATCCAAATGTTTATACGATTCTACTTTTTAATGTTAGCAGCCAATTATTTTTTTTAAACCAATGCATTGACTAACAAAACACACCTACCTACCAAGTCTTCACCATGGCTACCAGCAGGCCCTCATGACTTCTCTGACCTTCCTGTCCAGCTATTCCTTAAATCTGTAACCCACTCTTCTGTCTCATGGCCTTCTCACCAGCACCCACCTCAGCAGAATGGCTTTTCCCTAAAGTCACATAACTCACCCTTCACTACCTTCGGTTATTGTTTTAAATATCCCCTTCTCTCTGAGGCCTTTCCTGGTCACCCTATTGGAAATCACATCTTGTCTCCCTGTGTCTCTTCCTGCTTAATTTTTATAGAAAACGCTTATCATGATATAACATACATGCATTTTTTATTAAGATATTATATATGTATATACCTTACCAATTCCCAGCCCTCCACTCTCAAACACGCCCTCCCTCCCCATAGTTTTTCCTCCATTGGTTATGCTTATATGCATGCATACAAGTCCTTTGGCTGATCTCTTATCTCCCCCATATCTCCCTACCCTCCCTGCTGTAATTTGACAGTCTGTTTCTTTACTGTCTCTGTATCTATCTTTTTGTTCATCAGTTTATAATGCTCCTTATTATCCATAAATGAGTGAGATCATGTGGTGTTTCTCTTTCATTGACTGGCTTATTTCACTCAGCATAATGTTCTCCAAATCCATCTAGGTCGCTGCAAATGATAAGAATTCCTTCTTTTTTATGGCAGCATAGTATTCCATTGTGTAGATATACCTGCCGGGAACCGAAACCTAACATTATCACTGGTAATAAAATGTAAAGGGAACTGGCCAACCTTGATGGCTCTGAATGGTCAGAGCTACTAACTCATTGACTCTAGGTTGAGTCACTAGTAATAAAATGTAAAAAGAACTGTCTAAGGAAACCAAACATTGTCACTATTGTTAATATGCAAAAAGAGATGGCCAACCTCAATGGCTCTGAAAGGTCAGAGCAATAGTAGAGCTTGAGGCAACTTTAGTTTGTTAATCGTATGTAAATTCTTGTTAATTTTCTGCTGCTGGAACTTCTCCACCTAAGCAATGTCTTTGTCTCAGAATCTCAATAAAAGGGAATGGCAAAAGGCTAGATGGGGCCGGGGTGAGTCTTCCCACTAGAGGCTTGACTCCCCGCCTGGCCTGCATTTTCCCAAATTAACTCTTTTCCAGTCTCTTCATTTTTAGTGTACGGCCTCCTCCAGAAACCGGACCCTGAGTGTGGACCCTGAACCACGCTGGTCATGGTAAGGGTTCCCACATATACCATAGTTTTTTGATCCAATCATCTGCTGACGGGCACCTAGGCTGTTTCCAAATCCTATTGTAGATTGTGATGCTATGAACATAAGGGTGCATATGTCTTTTTTGATTGATGTTTCTAGTTTCTTAGAATATATTCCTAGGAGTGAGATTACTGGACAAAGGGGAGTTCCATTTTCAGTTTTTTGAGGAAACTCCATACTGTTCTCCACAGAGGTTGCACCAGTCTGCATTCCCACCAGCAGTGCACGAGGGTTCCTTTTTCTCCACATCCTCGCCAGCACTTGTTGTTTGCTGATTTGTTGATGATAGCTATTCTGACCAGTGTGAGATGGTACCGCATTGTTGTTTTGATTTGCATCTCTCCGATAATTAGTGACTTTGAGCAGGTTTTCATGTGCCTCTTGGCCTTCCTTTTGTCTTATTTTGAAAAGATTCTATTTAGGTCCATTGCCCATTTTTTAATTGGCTCATCTATCTTCCTTTTATTAAGTTGTATAAACTGTCTGTAGATGTTGGAGATTAAACCTTTATCAGTGATAACATTTGAAAATATGTTCTCTCATACAGTGGGCTTTCTTGTTGTTTTGTTGATGGTTTCTTTTGCTGTAAAAAAGCTTTTTATTTTGATGTAGTCCCATTTGTTTATTTTCTCATTAGCTTCCATTGCTCTAGGGGCAGTATCAGTGAAGAAGTTCTTTTGGCATATGTCGGAGATTTTGCTGCCTGTGGATGCCTCTAGTATTTTTATGGTTTCCCGTCTTATGGTTATGTCCTGTATCCATTTTGAGTTTATTTTTGTGTATGGTATAAGTTGGTGATCTAGTTTCATTCTTTTGCATGTATCTGTCCAATTTTCCCAACACCATTTTTTTTTTAATTTTTTTATTGATATTTTACAGAGAGGAAGGGAGAGAGATAGAAAGCTAGAAATGTCGATGATAGAGAAACATCGACCAGCTGCCTCTTGTACACCCCCTACCAGGGAGAGAGAAACATCGACCAGCTGCCTCCTGCACACCCCCCACTGGGGATGTGCCCGCAGCCAAGGCACATGCCCTTGACCGGAATCGAACCTGGGACCTTTCAGTCCGCAGACTGACGCTCTACCACTGAGCCAAACCGGTTTCGGCTTCCCAACACCATTTATTAAAGAGACTGTCTTGACTCAATTGTATGTTCATGCCTCTTTTGTCAAATATTAATTAGTGATTTGGACTGATATCTGGATTCTCTATCCTAGTCCATTGATCTACCATATTTGCCGGCGTATAAGACGATTTTTTGGCCCTGAAAAATATGCCTCCAAGTGGGGGGTAGTCTTATACGGCGAGTATATAACAAACTCTGTATTTTGAGTGGAAATGTTAGGTGGTCGTCTTATACGCCGGCAAATATGGTATTTTCAGGGCCAAAAAATCATCTTATACGCCGGCAAATACGGTATATGTCTGTTCTTATGCCAGTACCGTGCTGTTTTGAGAACAGTGGCTTTGTAATACAGCTTGAAATCTGATATAGAGATACCTTCTACTTTATTTTTCTTTCTCAGGATTTCTGTGGCTATTCAGAGTCTTTTTTTGTTCCAGATGAATTTTTGGAGAGTTCTTTCTAGGTCTGTGAAATATGCCCTTGGTATTTTAATGGGGAGTGCATTGAACTTATAAATTGCTTTGGGAAGTATGGACATTTTGATGATGTTGATTCTACTAGTCCATGAACATGGTATGTTCTTCCATCTGTTTACATCTTCCTCTATCTCTTTTTTCAGTGTCGTATAGTTTTCACCATATAGATCTTTTACCTCCTTAGTTAAGTTTATTCCTAGGTATCTTAATTTTTTTGGTGCAATGGTAAATGGAATTGCTTTTCTAGTCTCTGTTTCTATGAGTTAACTATTGGTGTATAGAAATGCCATAGATTTCTTGGCATTGATTTTGTATCCTGCTACATTGCCGAATTCACTTATGAAATCTATTAGTTTTTTGATGGAGTCTTTTGGGTTTTTTATATACAATATCATGTCATCTGAAAATAAGGATAATTTTACTTCTTCTTTTCCAATTTGGAGACCTTTTATTTCCTCTTCTTCTCTAATTGCAATGGCTAGTACTTCCAGTACTGTGTCAAACAGGAGTGGTGAGAGTGGGCATCTCTGTCTTGTTCCTGTTTTTAGAGGGAATTGTTTTAGTTTTTGCCCATTGAGTATGATATTTGCTGTGGGTTTATCATACATAGCTTTTATTATGTTGAGGTATGATCATTCTATTCCCACCTTGTTGAGAGTTTTTATCAGGAAAGGGTGTTGAATTTTATCAAATGCTTTTTCTGTGTCAATTGATATGACTATATGATTTTTATCTCTCAATTTGTTTATGTGATATATCACGTTTACTGATTTGTGGATATTGTACCATCTTTGCATCCCTGGATTAAATCCTATTTAGTCATGGTGTATGATCTTTCTGATGTACTGCTGGAGCCAATTTGCTAGAATTTTGTTGAGGATTTTGGGCATCTATGTTCATGAGGGATATTGGCCTGTAATTCTCTTTCATTGTGTTGTCTTTATCTGGTTTTGGTATTAGGGTGATGCTGGCTTCATAGAAGGAGTTTGGAAGTGTTCCTTCCTCTTGAATTTTTTGGAATAGTTTGAGGAGGATAGGTTTTAGTTCTTCCTTGAATGTTTGGTAAAACTCTCCTGTGAAGCCATCTGTCCCTGGGCTTTTCTTTGCTGGAAGCTTTTTGATGACTGCTTCAATTTCTTCCCAAGTCACTGGTCTATTGAGGTTTTTAGATTCTTCCTGATTGAGTTTTGGAAGGTTGTATTTTTCTAGGAATATGTTCATTTCTTCCAGGTTGTCCAGTTTGTTGGAATAGAGTTGTTTGTAGTATTTTATAACAATTCTTTGTGTTCCGGCGAGGTCTGTTGTTATTTCACCTCTTTCATTTCTGATTTTGTTTATTTGGGTCCTCTCTCTTTGTTTCTTGGTTAGCCTGGCTAGAGGTTCATCAATCTTGTTTATCCTTTCAAAGAACCAGCTCTTGGTTTTGTTGATCTTGTGTATTGTTTCTTTGGTCTCTATGTCGTTTATCTCTGCTCTAATTTTTATTATTTCTTTCCTTCTGCTTACAGTGGGCTTTTCTTGTTGCTCTTTTTCTAACTCTTTGAGTTTTAGAGTTAGATAATTTGTTACCTTTTTTTCTTGTTTTTTGCAATAGGCTTGTAGAGATATGAACTTCACTCTCAAAACTGCTTTTGCTGTGTCCCATAGATTTTGGATTGTTGTGTGTTCATTATCATTTGTTGCCAGGATGTTTTTAATTTCTTCCTTGATTTCTCTGGTAATTCAGTCCTTGTTTAATAGCATGCTGTTTAGTGTCCATGTGTTTGATTTCTTTGGATTATTTTCATTGTAGTTGATTTCCAGTTTTATGCCACTATGGTCTGAGAAGATGCTTGATATGATTTCTATCTTCTTGTATTTGAAGATACTTTGCCTATGTCCCAACATGTAGTCTATCTTTGAAAATGACCCATGTGCACTTGAGAAGAATATGTATTCTGTGGCTTTGGGGTGAAATGTTCTGAAGATGTTGATTAATGCCATCTGGTTTAGTGAGTCATTTAGGATTGATGTTTCTTTGCTGATTTTTTGGTTATATGATTTGTCCAAAGGTGATAGTGGGGTATTGAAATATCCTACTATGAGTGTATTACTATTAATCTCTCCCTTAATGTCCTCCAGCAGGTTTTTTTAATGTACTTGGGTGCTCCCGTATTGGGTGCATATATGTTTACCAGGGTTATTTCATCTTGTTGGATTGCTCCTTTTAGTATTATGAAGTGGCCTTCATTATCTCTTGTTATTTCCTTCACTTTGAAATCTAATTTGTCAGATATAAGTGTTGCTACCCCAGCTTTTTTTTTTCATTTCTGTTTGCCTGGAAAATCTTTTTTCATCCCTTCACCCTCAGTCTGTGTGCATCTTTTTTTTCTGAAATGGATTTCTTGTAGACAGCATATACATGGGTCTTGTTTTCTTATCCAGTCCATAACCCTATGTCTTTTGATTGGAGCATTTAATCTATTTACATTTAAAGTTATTGATAGGTACTTATTTAACGCCATTTTTATTGTATATCCCTGTGTTCCTTCTTCGCTTCCTATTTCTTTATTTTTACAGTAGACCCTTTAGCATTTCTTGCATTGCTGCTTTTGTGGTGATAAATTCCCTTAGTCTGTTTTTGCCTGGGAAGCTCCTGATTTCACCTTCAATTTTTATTGATAGCTTTGCTGGGTACAGTATTCTTTGCATGACTTTGTATATTTCATCCCATTCCCTTCTGGCCTGATGAGTTTCTGTTGAGAAATCAGTTGGTAGTCTGATGGGGGTTCCTTTATATGTAACTTTCTGTCTCTCTCTGGCTGCTTTTACGATTCTGGTTTTGTCATTGGTGTTTGTCAATTTAATTATAATGTGCCTTCGTATTGGTCTTTTGGGATTCATTTTGCTTGAGACTGTGAGCTTCTTGGATTTGTGTAGATTTTTTTCTTCTCTAGCTCAGGAAAGTTTTCTGTCATTATTTTTTGAAACACTTTTTGTATGCCTTTCTCAGTTTCCTTTCCTTCTGGAACCCCTATTATTCTAATATTGTTTTATATTGTCCCAAATTTCCCTTAGACTCTCCTCCTGATTTTTAATTTTTTTCCCCCAGAAGCTAATTGGGTATTTTTTTCCATCTTGTGTTCTGGCTCACTGATGCGGTCCTCTGCTTCTTCTAATATACTCTTGATGGTTTCTATTGAGTTCTTTATAGTAGCAATGTCATTTTTCATTTCTTCTTGGTTCTTCTTTATTTCCTCTTGGTTCTTACTCATATTGTTAAAATTGTCTTCCATTCTTCTTAGCCATCTTAGGATCATTACTCTGAATTCTTGCACTGATAGGTTGCTTGCCTCTAATTCGTTTACTTCCTTTTCTGGTGATGCCTGCTTTTCTTTCAGATACGGGCTATTTTTTATTTATTTATTTTTTTGTCTCCCCATGATTTCTCTTTACAGGATGTCTGGTTATGTAGTTCTCTCTCTCCTGCATTGATTTAAAGGCACAAAATACAACACAACCAGGTACAACACACAAGGCACTGAAAAGAAATGTGTTTGCAATATTAATAACCTGCAATAAAGGTGACCATTAGAGATAGGCAAATTAGGGGGTAGGAGAGATAGAAGAGAGAAAAAAAGGAGTGACAAAATGAAATTGGGAGAAGGAGAAAAAAAAAGAGAGAAACTAGAACAATACTAAGAGAGAAACAATGAACTAGCTATATATATGGGAAGGAAACTCTAATAGAACAACCCTTAATCACAACAAATGCCAGCAACAAGTATCTGGAGGTTAATACAACTTACAACACCAACTAATATCAAGTGAGGAAAGGGAAAGCAGAAGTAATAACTAACTAAAACACAGCTAACAAAAACATACAATCAAATAAAAAAGAATAAGCAAAACAATCTCACATAAAAGCATAAAACTTCGATATAGTTAACATTCAACATACAATTACAAAGGGTAGAGAGAAAGACTAGTTTTTTGTTTTGTTTTTTTGACAAAAAGGGAGGTGTGTATAGGCTTGGAGCAGGGGGTTGGAAATTAGATATACAAAAGTAGGGTGAAATTTTAGGAGGGGGTAAACAGAAAGAATAGGTGAAATGTAGAGCATGAAAGAGTTAAGATAAATAGGACACCAAAGGTGGAAAGGTTAGGAAGAGAGTGATGGCATAAAGGTAGGGTTGAGATAGAATAAAGTGTTGGTGAAGGAAAGGTAAAAATAGACTGTAGAACACTAATCCCGAAGTAAAATAAAGAGCAAATGATATGACACTTAAAAAAATAATAAAAATTAACAAAAGTAAATAAGATAATAAAGGTAAAATAGTAATGGTAATAATGCTGATTACAAATAAAAATGTATGAATTAAAAAGGTAAAATCAAGTGAGGAAAAAAGAAAAAAATAGCTTCTTGAGTAAATGTTGCAAATAATGAAAATAAAAAAAATAAATTAAATTAAATTTGCCGTAGTGAAGATCATTCACTTCCTCTATCATTCTGTTTGGCATGCCTGTTTCCCAGTCTGGACAGTATTGCAGTTCTCTGCGTTTCACTGCTCCTCAGTGTTGTAATCTGGTCCTGATTTTTAAGCAGGCCTTGCTTTGATTTTTATTACACTAGGGTCAATTTGTGATTTAGCCTGAGTGGCAGTGTTTCTGGGTTGACTTCCAGAGCTCTAAAGCCTCTCTAGCTTTTTTTTTTCTTTCCCTGTGACACTGATCTGTGGAGGCGGAGGTGGGGGGGGCAAGTCCGAGCCAACTGCACTCCTCTGTAATTCTCTGATATCCCTTCCAGTGAGATCAAAACGTGTTGCTCTTTAGATATCTCCTTTATTAGGAGCCCCGTCCATAATCACTGGTGACACCAGCCCCACAGCCCGGGGCTTCTCCTTGTAAACACCACCCCAGTCCTCCAGCTTCCATGTGCCCAGCGCGCAAGGGCTTCTCTCTTACGATGAGGGGACTCACCCTATCTCTGTGAAATCTGACCTTTTTGTTGTGCGGTGGAGCGCTCCTTTGAGTCCAAGTGTTTGCGCCACCTGGGACCAGCATTCTGGGGCTCACAGTTGTTCTGCAGTCGCTGTAGCTGTGGGTATTCAGGCCTCTGACAAGATCCACTTTTCCTTTAAAGATGGCGAGATTTCCCCATCCAAGCCCTTAGGTAGCTCAGGGAGGGGACCCAGTCCTGCCGTGGTGCTTCCCTGTCAGGGGCACCCTGATCAGCAGACCCCCACTTTCTCCAGGAGTTCGCCTGTCTCTTAGCTTCCTAACAAACACTCTCAGTGCAACCCTCAGCTGCTCTCTCTTTCTGCTTCGGGACAAGGTTCAGAACCAAACCATCTATTCTGCCATTTTGTCTCTCTAACATACATGCATTTTATTTGACTTTTTTTTTTCTTGCTGTCTCCTATGGTGGAATGTAAACTTTTAAGTGTAAAGGCAGAGATTTCGTTTATTTTGCTCATGGCTTAATCCCCAGCGCCTAGAACAGGATCTGGCATAAAGTAGACACTTGATAAATGATTTTGAATGAATTAATGAGTGAATGGGTAAATTTGCAGGCCATCTTTGGCCTGTGATTTAGGCTTCTCATTTGTGACTTTGATATATATTGAAAATCCACGTACAGAAAGACCTCTTGCTACCACCAGAGCAATAATAGTGTTTCTCTTCCGCCTTCCAAATCTCAGGCAAGCGTCTTCAAAGCAGACCACTGGCCTAGGAAATGTAATCTTCTGGCTTCTAGGCCCTACTTCCAGGAGAGCTTAGAAGGCAGTAGGAAGTTTGCTGAACTACTAACAGACAACCAGCCCAAAAGTGAAGCCAGTAGCTACGGTAGTGCCTTTGCCTGCTGTGCAGTGCCAAACTAGAGTCATTCAGACTGGACCCGACGGGTCCAACATGACCCAGGTCTTGAATTTTCTGTTCTTAGTCCCAGGAATGCCTGGTTCTTTTATATCAGTGGGTGTAGCCATCTTCTTTTCTTCATTCTCTAAGTAAGACAATCACACAAATACATAAGAGTTGTCTTTTTTACTTGACAACTTTGTTTCCTTTAAACTGTTAATTCCCCTGGAAGGTCTTTCTGTACGTGGATACCTCTCCTTGGCATCCTCACCAAGAACAGGGAGTAACAGGGGAAGGTTTTGAATAGAGCTAGTTTATTGACCTAAGGCAGCCTGACATTGTACCAGACCGAGGCCAAGATCATCTTAGGGAAACGCATATACCAGTATAGACTAGCAATTTCCCCTCCTGCAGTTCTCAAGCTTCCCTGCCCTGTGACTCAGTTTCCTACACGGCGGGCGGGGGAAGGAAACTCTTGCTCACCTTTGCTGTGTTTAGAATCACCACCCCACATCAAAGGGGTGACTCACCCTGACCTCTTGCCAGCCCTGAGCTTGCTTCCTACCTCCCACCACCCTGGCTGGCTGTGCTCCTGTTGGCTAGCGAGTCCTCCCACCAGCAAGTCCAGGTCTGCGGCGTCTGGCACACTCGCCTCTCGTATGACGAGGCTTCCTGAGGTGGGTTGCTCTGCAGGTTGGGACCTGAAGGTGACCACCAATTTGCCTGACCTCGTAGGGTGTATGATTCAAAGACAAGAAGCAGGGCTCCTGCCTCTGTCCCTTAGAGAGCGAGAAGGGAAATGGAATCATCTCTTTCCTTACCCCTGGGAACAGTCAACATGTGACCTGAAAAGGTCCGGTTGCCCATGTTCACTGGCTTTATAGAGACATGTTGCTTCTGGAAACCCCAGAAGCCACCGGGTTCCTTTTGGTGAGCTCAGCAATGTGTATCGCAGCGTGGGGCGGACGGAGGGCGCTCAGGAAAGATTTATTCCTGGGGTGTAGGCCTCTGTCTGGGTGGGAGGGAGCCGGCTTAGGGCAAACGACTGCACTTTAGACATTCTTAGAGAATTCCCATTTCCTTTCATAAAATCTACCACCAGATTCAATACTGAGGAGAAGGTGGTTATGGCAAAATAAATGGCTTAGCAAGGAACAGAGGTGTGTTTGAAATTAGGAACTTCTGGGGGGAGAGAAAAATGTGCTGAAGGAGTTTGGAGTGAGATTAGCCTGTGCTACCGTTTCCCAGCCACATGACTAGTCGTGATTTACTTCCTTATGTTCAGTTTCCTCCTGTAGTAGAGTGACATGTTCCCCTTATGCTTGTTGTAAGGATTAAAGAAGATAAAGGAAACAATGTTCCAAATACATTTGCATTCAATGAATTTCAGGGTTTTTTTTTTCCAGAACTTGTTTCCTAACCTGGAGGAAAGGGGAAGAAGCCAGGGAGGCAGTATGGAGAAAGTGTCTCCCACGTGTGAGCCATTAGCGTTATCTCACCCCCATTCCTTTTCTCCAGTGTCTGAATATGGGCTAGCTCTTGTTATCTTTGGGCACAGCCCTTGGCATCTGCATGAAGATTTAACAGACCAGCGCGGAGAGTGCCTGTGGCATTTGATTTCTGCCATGCATAATGAGGATGGCGACCCGTATGTGCTTAGGAAGCATTAGCCACAGGTATCTGGCCATTGAGTGCTCACTGCGCCAGCTTTCCCGAATGCTAAAATATCTAGGAGAACCGAGAGCTACATGTTGGGATGGTCCCAGGACTGACACTTATGAAAACCAGACCTTCCCAGGATGGTCCTGGCAATAGAACGTCTTGCCCTTGTTAGAGCAAAGCTCCTTTGGACCCACCTTTTCTCTCAGGCAGCCAGCTAAGCCTTTTCAGGCCTGTCCTGCTAAACAAAGATGCTTGCAGGGGGTGTGTGTGAATGGGTTTATATATTACCCAGATGACCTCACTATTACTCAGAGTTGATTGGAAAACTCCCAATCTTCTCTACGTGGTCCTAGCTACCTAAGGGATTTGAACTGACATCTGCTATCAAAAACCCATCTGCAAAGAGCGCATCTAAATAGCATTAGCTTTCATTCCACTGACAGTAAGTGGGAACCATTAGTGATAAGGGGTGGTGCACAGTAGGAGAAAGCCCCTCCAGCCTCAGAAAAAGGTGAATTCAGGGTTAAATACCAACTATGCGGATCCTAGTTGTATGTCCTGGGGCATGTTCACCTCAGAGCATCGCTTGCTGATCTGTAAAATGAACGATATCTCTTTACAGTGTTGTGAGGAGTAATATTTTTGCAAACAAGACTTCATAGCAGCAATATGTTTAATCAATGACAGCTATTATTAGTATTGTTTTCTCAGCATTTGGAACTTTTCTAGCAAAAGGAAATATTCACAAAATTTGACCAGTTCTTCTGTACATGGCCCTGTCACACAAGGTTGCTGTATTAAATGGAGAAAATGGGCGGGAAAGGGCTTTTTAAAGCTAAAAATACAAAGTTACTGTGGTTATTTAAAGAAAAAGTACTTGAAAAAACACTCAAGGTTATACCAAATAGAGTGACTCCTCTTTCTTTGTTATAATATAGGACAACAAGAAAAAAAAAGCATGAGTTTAATGCATAACTGAGGTTCAATTTTTACATACTAATATGTATGACTATGGCATCTAAAAGAAATGTTGTTTGGTGGTGTTTATGTGTATCTGTGTGTACACACACATGTGTGTATATGCACACATTGAAGATTTTTATTGGGCCCTGGCTGGGTGGCTCAGTTGGCTGGAGCATCATCCATCCAGTGCACCAAAAGGTTTTGGGTTCAATTCCTGGTCAGGGCATATACCCATGTTTTGGGTTCAGAATAGATCAGTGTTTCTCTCACATTGTTTCTCTCTCTCTTTCTCTTTTTTTCTCTCTCCCTCTTCCTTTGCAATAGAAACATATCATTTGGAGAGGATTTAAAAAAAAAGATTAGTTGACTGAATAATTTTCATCTTATTGATTCAAAGAAGGATTAGGACACAGAAGGGAAGAAGAACAAAAGTAGATTTTACTTTTAATATCTTACTAAAAAGTTTTCAGGAAAATAGTGAATCTAAAATATCTTAAAATTGCTAGCTGGATGTATTTATACCTTACACCCAAGATTTATAAGGCTTAGAAAATTGCTCACATTAACCAAGTAATTGAATCTTTCTTTACCTCTGAGTAATGATTAACTTTTTAAAAGTTGCATTTTTTTTCATTAATCTGAAAAATACACACACACTTATTTGGAGGGCATTTATTCTCAGTAAGCTTTCTTAATTAAAATTCCAGCATTGGGATTGGCTGTGGCAACATAGGCAATGTGACAAGGTTAATAGATTACTTGGGTAATTTGATCTGTAAAGATAGCTGATGTAGGTACGTAACTCGGTACCCCAAGTTTTGTGGTAAATTTAATTTGCCTGCCTTGCCCAAGTAATTACATCAAATTTCCACATCACTTGGCTGTGTGGGCATAGTGAAGATATTTTAGCTTATGCTCAGCGGGTTGAGAAAGCCTGACTTGCATAATTAGTATTCTGCCTTTAAAACATCTATCTATGAATGCTTAACTGCGTAATATGCCTGAACTTGTCTTTTGGAGTTTCTTATGTGGGTTGATATTTACCATCCATGACTGTGGCACTTTATGAGCTTACCTAAGGATACACTTCCTTCTTAAAGCTGTTCCTCTGTCCCTTCCTCTGTTTCTCCCTTATTTCCTCCCTTCCTTTTTATTGCTTCCAAATATTTTTCATAAAATCATATAATGCTGGAATTTGGTGGAATCACAGCAATTGAACTATTCTGTTTCTCAAATTTCATGAATTCCCATACCACATTCATGAATTTTTACATACCTATTGGTTTAATTATTTGTAATTTGTGCACCAGAAGGTTGCTGGCTTGATTCCAGGTCAGGGCACATGCCGGGTTGTAGGCTGGATCCCTGGTGGGGGATGGGCAGGAGGGAGTCAATCAGTGTTCCACGGTCACATCAATGTTTTTCTCTGTGTGTCCCTCTCCCATTCTCTCTCTAAAATTCAATTTTAAAAAAAACACCTTAGATACTTTCTTAAATGCATTTAAAAAACTATATTCAAGAATCATATATTTAATATGCTGATTATATTTTCTTGATAAATAATAAAAGAAATGTGCAACAAATAAAGCAAGTTTATACACGTACCACCTAAACTCATTTGCTTTAGGAACTACTGTTCTAGTCTGGCCTTCAAATGAGAAAGCTTAGGCCTAGAGAATTAAAGTGATGTTTTCTAGAAGCAATTAGGAGCAGAGAGCTATGTTGAAAACTTGCTTTTGGATGCTTCAATCCGGGCCTTTGCTACTACACTACACTGACTCATGATAATTACCTTGAGGCAGGGCTTGTAAGAATCACTAACTAAAATATGATAGAAAAGCCACCAGTGGCAAAGTCGTGAAAACAACCCATCTTCCTATTTATTTGTGCTCTAATAACTCTTAAGCCACCAAGGGACCAGAGATAACTTCAAGATAGTGGTCCTCAAACAAGGGTACTAATATAGGAGTTTACAAAGACAGGAAGAACATGGATCCTGCTAAGGATGATTTCAGAGTCACACCTTTCCTGAGACTCCTTCCTGGGAAAGGGTCTATGGTTAAGACATCCCTATTCGTAACTGCCCTTTTGTCACCTAACAGAAGTAAGTCACAATTTTCATCCACTGCATTACCCTGGAGTGAAAACACATTAGCAGTACACCAAACACATAGACACCTGAAAAATACTGTGCCATCGTGGTATAAGTGTGAAAGAGTGAAATTTCATGTGAGGTTAACAAATTATAGGTAGTCTCTAATTCTTTGCTTTCCACAAAAAAAAAATGAGGACGAAAAAATTTTAAGTTGCTGGATTTATAAAATTAATTTTGCATGATAGACCAATATATAAATCTGGGCAAGAAAGATGTTTAAAGGTCCAAAAAAAGAAGTGTCACAACTATAATAAAAGTCCTTCCAAATTTACTAATAAGGTGCTTTAGCACTAACCTCAATTAAAATAACAAGAATAGAATTAACACTAAATCTATAATTCAGTCTATTAATAAATAATATGCATATACAGATCTATCAGGGAAAAAATCTAGCTCCATCTCATTAAAGAGATAGATATCCCAATAGAGGTATTTTTAAAACATTACTTTTAATTTAACATACTTAGCAATATGTTTAATATGATTTATACTAAACATCCAATGCTGCAATCTATTTTATTCAATGTTGACTAATAATTGTAATATTACTCAGGAGAAATATTTTTTTAACATTAGAACCTATTAGGAAGTTTAAAGAGTAAATTTAATTTATATTTTTTCTGCAAAGAACTATAATAACATTATTTTTAAAAGACTTTCAAAAATAAATTATATTACATGAATAAAAGTATGTAAAATTAGAATAAAATCTGGTGAGGAAGAGAAAAAGAAGTTCAAAAAAATAAAAACATTTAAAATTTCTTTAACTGTTAAATAAGAGCTTATTTAAGAACTATATTTTTTAGATGGATGATAATAGGGAATCTAAACACTTGTATTTACAGTCCATAAGCTGCATTTAAAATCATGAAACAATTTTATTTTTAAAAGTTGATATTCAAAGTAAGTTGGAAATTGCATAATTTATTTTGGACACATTTTAGATGTCAAATTAAAGTTTTGCAAGGGTTGTATAAGTTTTCAAATTCCTTTAGGGAGTACACAGACAGGAAGTTTGAAGACCATTAGCTTCAGGGCTAGAGTTTGTTTCCCGGCAGCGGAGTGCTACAAAGACTATTCTCTGCTTCATACTCGTGTCCCAGAAATGAAAACAGTCACTGGCTAGAGGAGCATTCTCTCATCTGGATGCTGGCAGAGTTCCTGGGACAAACCTTCCGATGTCCAGGACCCAGGCAAGCTTGTAGTCTCTGTGGCTTTTGTGCCTACCAGACTAACATCTGCAGGAAAGTCCAAAACCAGATGGAGGAAGCTGCACTGGTTATACAGAATCTTCTCCAGCCGCTGTGCCACTGTAAATGTGCTTCTGTATTTACCAGATAAAATAACATGATTCTTTTTCATATTCTTACTAAAGTTGGAACAATCCAAGACAGATAAGATTAGAAATAATTTGAATAAGAAAAACAGCAGCATGCATTTAAAATGTATGCATATAGGTAAAACAAATGTGTACTTTTAAAAGTTGTGTAAACATGTGGTAAAAAGTTTAGTTATTAAATATTTGTAGATTAATTTAGTATTGAAGTTACTGAAATTGTCTTTAAACAATTAATACCGATTAGAAATTTCACTCTGGTACTAGTTCTTCTATAGCAGGAAAAGAAAAATTATTTATGTTCTATTCCAGCAACATCATGTCATCCAAAGCTTATAATTAGAGGATATACATGAAGTTTCCTTTAATTTTCTTTTCTAATTTTCATGTATGTGTGTTTTGCAGGAAATAAAAGAGAAAGACAGGAAGGTGAAATTTCCTTATACATTCAACATGATTGGGCTTTTAAATATAAAAGTATAAAAATTGTTAAAAATGATTTTTGTGAAAGTAATTTCAGTCAAGACATAACATTTCAACATAGATGGAGGGTACAGGCAACTCTTAGCTTTAACTTCAGAGCAATATAAAATACAGATTTTATACTGTTCTGTGAAATCTTGACTATATTCAAAAGTGATTGGCTTCTCTTTTCCCAAAAGTATTTATCCTTATTTTGGGATAAATGAAACAAAAATTAATGAAACTTAACACTCTGTGAGCACATTTGCACAGAGTTCTTCTACAGAGCAAGAATCTGGAAAAGAAAACAACACCCTATTATCAATGCCAATACACTCATTTGTGGTGTCCTCTTATCTTCCATAATTACCATTTTGCCTTATGTCACTTATATTCCACTCCAAAATGTTGCAAAGAAGCCATGGAAACCATTATCATTGGAAGGAAAATATTAGGAAAAAAATACTTTCATTTAAGAAAATTTGCTTCTGTGCTAGACTGGTAAGGGATTTATTATAAACACCATATTGCTTGGAAAACCAGAAACATAAAAATCTTCTAAGCAATTAGTTGAAATGTCATTCTTAAGTATGAATTGCTTTTTCAAATTGAAATAAGTCTTCAGATAATGTTGATAAATAAAATTATCAGATGATTCCCAGCTGTTTCACTTTTATTACTGATTTTTTAAAAAAACTAAATTCAACATTTCTACTGGTGTCACAAAGGTAAAATACCCAAAGATTTGGTTTGACACATTTTGAAAAAATATCCCAGGATTTAGCCATAGGATATGACTTGATAGAGTAGATGAGTAAGATGACATATTTTAGATATAAGCTTAGGTAGGTGCAGCCATAGGATTCAGGTCATTGACTTATGAGAAAGGAAAAGGTGAGTAATACCTTGCCCTTTTGATAAAAATCACGCAGCTCTTCAAGCTACATTCAGTGTTTAGTATATTTAGCTGTGATGTTTACAATAACCATGTTCCAAGTTGATTAATGTTTAATCACAACTGACTAAGCAAGTAGGTATGAAAGACAGAATAAGTCATAATTACTACTCTCTTATGCATATCCTTATGATACTCAAGGATTTAGAGACTCAAATTAACTTTATTTTACCTATTCTATTGAAGATCAATTAATTTGAGGTCAACAGAAACTGTAAAATACTATGTATCTAATAAAAGAGTAATATGCAAATTGACCATCACTCCAACACAAGATGGCTACTTCCATGTGGACACAGGATGGCTGCCACAAGATGGCTGGCAGGGAAGGGCAATTGTAGGCAATCAGGCCAGCAGAGGAGGGCAGTTGGGATGACAAGGCCTGCAGGGGAGGGATATTGGGGGGGGACACCAGGCCTGCAAGGGAGGGCAGTTAGGAATGACCAGGCCAGCAGGGGAGGGGAGTTAGAGGTAACCAGGCCTGCAGAGGAGGACAATTAGGGATGACCAGGCTGACAGGGGAGGGTAGTTAGGGGCAATTGGGCTGTCAGGGGATTAGTTAGGTACTGATCAGGATGGCAGGGGAGTGGTTAGGGGTGACCAGGCTGGCACCAGGGAGTGAGTAGGCATGCAGTTGGGAGCCAGCAGCCCTAGATTGGAGAGGGTACAGGCTGGGCTGAGGAACCCCGAATTTCATGCACCGGGCCTCTAGTATTTATTTAATAGGATCAAGTGTTGTCTAGAACTCTGCTAAAGTTTTCGCCCAGTTAAGAAAGGCGCTGCTTTCTCTAGGTCACAAACACTTCTCAGGACCGAAATCTACTCCGAGCTTGGCTTTGACGTTTTGGTCTGAGGGAAAAGCCTTTGTCCAAGGTGAATGGGGAAGAAAGGCAAGAAGGCTGTGCCTGACCTGTCGCTCTGTCTCCATGTGCAACCAGAACAGAAGCACTCAGCTCCCCTCTGCAGTCCTGAGCAATTTCCTCATTTTCTGCGGGTTTAGGCATGTCTGGTCTGCAGCCCAGGATTTGGCAGGCTGTGGGACAGGAGGATTTGACAAATTAAGCTCTTATCCTTTGCACTGGAATACTATCTTTGATTATAAATAGGAATGATCTGAATCATTTGGATGTTTTAAAGATGTAAATGAAATATCTGCTTAAATATCTGTGTAAGTACCAATGACAATGTACAATATGTAGCCTACTTAGAACCCGGGGAAAAAGAAAACAGCTCCTTTTTACAATTAGATGTTTCAAGTTTAGATATCCAATATTTTTTTTAGTAAAATACCCAAATATGTGGTATTTTGTTTTGTTCTGTTTCAAGTACTATAATAAAATAATGCTCTTAAATGTGGCTTATCTCCACAAGGTAGGAATAATTAAGGAGTGACCCTGAGACCCATTCTGGGCAACAATGAAACGATGTGAACACTCACAGCCCAAAGAACACAGCTCTGACAGATTTCTTTCCCATCGCCTAATTAGGCTAAACCCCTGCAGATATGAATTCAGAAATAGTGGGAACTGGAAAAAAGAAAAATGCCACCTTTTATACAACAGTATTAACGATTCATTGTAAGACTTTTATTGATTTAGTTACAAGCAATTTACCTTATGAAACCAAGACCCTTCTGGTAATAAAGGAGAAAACCCAACTGTTTAGAACCCTGAACTCAGAGCTTGATAAAAAGTTTCTTTTTTATTTACAAACTAGAGGCCTGGTGCATGAATGTCATGCATGGGTGGGGTCCTTATGCCTGGCTGGCGATCAGGGCCTATCGGGCCTTTTCACCCAGTCCCCATCGAGGCTGGGCTGGCTGGGGCCTGCCAGCTGTTGGCCGCTGGCTTGGGGAAGGGACAAGGGAGGGATTTCGGGGGGTTTGCCAGCAGGGGAGAGGGACCAGGGGTGGTTGGCTGGCCGTGGGAGCACACTGATCACTAGGGGGCAGCTCCTGTGTTAAGCATGTGCCCCCTGGTGGTCAGTGCACATCATAGTGACTGGCTGACCAGTTGTTCTGGTTGTTCAGTCATAATGGCTGCTTAGACTTTTATATATATAAATATAAAACCTCTAATTCCCCTTCTCCTTGATCACATTTTTTGGAGAGCACTATAGTTATCGCATTGGGTTCTCATATATTAGAAATGTGACAGCATCATTCTAACATTCAATAAATGCCCGTGTTAGGATTTTCCAGAAGGTTGTTTCCTCCCAATTTCAGTTAATTTTACATTCAATGTTCTGTTTAGAAATACATTTTAGTGCAGAAAGAAAACTATCCATTTGCCTGGACTGCTGTTTCTCTTAGTTACCCCTCAGTGGAAATAAGTGTTCTACCTGGTTCATTCATCCTGCCTTTCAAACCATTTTGACAAGCCCATTGCTTTAATCAAAGTTCAAAAACACTACTAAATGCAGCAGAGTGAAATAAGAAAGCCATTTTTAAAACCATCGCTATTTGTCAGTTAAAAGAAATGAGGCAGATTTGAAACTTTATGATCATAAAATTTTTCATCTAGTAATTTTAATAACTGATATGCTTATTATTATTATATTATGTAACTTAAATTTTATATTGCAGTTTTGGTTCTATATTTTCCTATTATATTGGATTTGGACATTCATTCCTTTTATAACTTAGGAAAGTTGTATATTTCTATTACCCCTACCCATTCTGGCCATGCTTCTAAAACAACAAAGTACAAGAGACATAAAAAACCATCCCTTTACAGATGAGCAAACTGAAGCTCAGGGAGCCAGCATAGTTTTATACAAGAGCATCAATATTAGAGTCAAACTGAAGCAGGCTTGAACTCTGTCTGAGTCACAATGTGAACTTGAGCAAGTTACTCAAACCTCCTGAGCCCTGGTGTCCCCCCTTGTGAAATGGGAATGGTAGTAATTAGTGGTTAGGATTGCCTTTTAGAATTTCATTGAAATGAATGATAATTTAAATACACAAACAGTAGACACTTGGTCCTTCTTAGTCCTCTTCCCTTTTTGTAAGGTAGTAAAGTAAGTTAGTGACAGAAACCTGCTCTAAATTTTGAGCAAAACAGACATCTATTTTGTGCCATTTCTACCACAATTGTAAATGAGTCCTCGGGAAGCTTCAGCTCCTAGAATGGAAATCTCTATTTCCTGCCACTTTCAACCATCTACATTTTTTCTGACCCACTCTAGGCTAAGCTGCTGAGGAGAAGCAGTAGATCAGTAGTTCTGGGTCATAGGATCCTGTTCAAGGTCGCTCTTTCTCGTAATGCTTCCTAGTTCTCTAAGAACTAGTGCCAAACTTATTTCCTAAGAACCTGTGGACCTTCTCTAGGGCCTTTTAAATTTCTAGGTTCAATGTATATGAATAATGATGTTTAGAGAAATGAGAAAGCAGAGGAGAAATTGTAGACCCCAAAATCCAAAAGGTTTCTGCCAAGTTGATGATGATGATGACGACAACGATGATAATGATGACCAAGATTATGACCAATAAATAATCAATGTTAGTGACAGAAAGAAAAGCCCAGACATACTAGAATACCATAGTAGACTCTGGGATTATGACAATAAATGCATTACTTCATAAAGTGCCAGTGTTTACAAAGACCATCTGTTTAATTTTTTAAAATAAATTATAGAAGATTTAAGATTACTTTTCTAAAGACATTATTTCTATTCAATTGCATTTTACTAAATTTTCTTTGGAAGAGAGAGAGGTTGGCTGGGAAATAAAGCTAATAAGATCGGTATTTGGCACGGTAAAGAGCCTGCCTTAAATTTGTTGAAACCTATAAAGAAATCTTCCTGATATACTGAAAACAGTTGTACATAAGATGAATATATAAATACAAGGCTCTGTGTGAGGAGTTTGATATTTGGCAGTAAGTTGGGCCAGCACACATCTCTCTTCTATAGGAGGAATTATATTGTCAGGGCTTCTGACTCATTCTCATTCTTCCTCATACTCTGCCCTAAACACAGGTGTATAAACACTGAGATGAGGCACGATGGGACAAAGCACATCCTTTAACTTTCTCTTCCTGACCAAATGGAGCAGATGGGAGCCCCACTAGCGGCATAGTGAGGTGGAATCCTAGTTATTTGAACCAAAACCAAACACAGGTAAGATGGAATCAGGGAAATTCTTCTTTGTCAGTAGCAGGAAATGCATTTAGACTCTACACTGATTGCAGGAGATACTAATCTGAATTTTATTAAATCAATTTTTCTCATTTGGTGGATAGTATCCAAAGACCACCTCTAATGTCTTTGCCTGGTGTTCAGCCTGAGCTGTATTTTCTACAGAATAAAATGTGAAGTAGCTAACTTTAAGTCTAAGCACTTACTAAGTTTTTATTTATTGGATTTAATAAATACTCCCCCTCTTAAACAAAAGTCACCTGCAATAAAAGGAAAAAAATAGAAATAGAAACTAAGCAGTAAGGAAAAGGAGAAAAATGCACATGACAACCGTAGAAGTTAGCATGACAGCCATGGTTAATTTTAAAATTACACTCTGCTATTCCTGGCAGCCAAGACAAAAGGCAATCATTTAAAAGTTGCATACTGGAACAGAGAAACCAAGATGGCGGCATAGGTAAACGCCTAACTGCAGCCTCACACAATTTTTAAAAAAATACAACTGAAATAAAAAATGGACATTATCCAGAACTATAGGAAAGTTGACTGGAAATTCTACAACTAGAAGGAAAGAGAAAACCAGAAGGAAAATCAGAAGAGCTGTAAAAGCCTAAGGTATGGAAATACCATGTGCACATGGGGAGAGGTCAGAGTTGAAGAGGAGGGGGCGGCTGAGTGCCTGGCTGGAGTTCCTTAGCAGGAAGGAGATAAAAGCTCTGACTGTGCTGAGCCCCAATTCTGACTGCACTGAACCCCAGTTCTAGACCAGCCCTTGGGAACCCACCCTCATACAGAGGGAATCTGGGCTATAATGCAGAAACTCAGGGGAGCGGCCCAAGGCAGAGCCCCGGAGGCATGCACATTGGGCACAGAGGACGGACTGTTGACTATGCTGCTGGATTGCCCTAGCGGAAAGGAGACAAAAGCTCTGGACTGCACTGAACTCCACTTCCAACCCCACCTCCAACTGCACTGAACCCCAGTTCCAGGCTCATTGGGGGAGAGACTACACTCTGGTGGGTGAAACTCAAGGGCACCTTTCTCTCAGAGGTGTTTGCAGTGAGTACCAAAGCAGCAAGTACCAAAGGACACTGAGGAACACAGACTCAGGAACTTCATAGGGCGGGGCTGACAGGAAGCAAAGGCTGTAGGCTCCACCCTGAAACTCTGCCCCATCCAAGCTGAGCACAGAGGCTTTTGCAATTTTCCAAGTCTAGTCGAATAAGGCTGTCTCCCGGCATAGACACAGTTGAGCCTCACAACCAATTGGCCTGGAGGTCAGTTCCTCCCAGTGATACCAACAATCAAGACTTACCTACAATAAGGCTGTTCATTCAGTCCACAAAGGGGTGCACCAAGAGTGTCCACCTCAGGTAACTGGGAGGCTGACCCACTGAACCAAAGGACACCTTAACACACAAAGCCACCCTACCAACTCAGGGAAACTGCGAAAATGCTGAGACAAGGGAACAGATCACAAACGAAAGAAATGGAGGACAAAAAGCGACTGGATATAGAGTTCAAAACCATGGTTATAAGGTTTTTCAAGAATTTCCTGGAAAGGGCTGATAAAATGAGACCTATGAGGATATGAAAAGGGATCAACTAGAAATAAAGAATACATTGTCTGAAATAAAAAAATATTATACAGAGTCCTAAAAACAGAATGGAATATCGCAAGAATCAAGTCAAAGATTTGGAGCTAGAAGACATTCCCCCGCAGAAGCAAGAATACAAGAGAATCCAAAAGTTGAAGATAATGTAAGAAACCTCTGGGACAACTTCAAGGGAACCAACATCAGAATTATGGGGGTCCCAGAAGAAGAGAGAGAGCAGGATACTGAAAACATATTGGAAAAAATAGTGACAGAAAACTTCCCCCACCTGGTGAAAGAATTAGACTTATAAGTCTAGGAAGCACACAGAATCCTAAACAAAAGGAATCCAAAGAGGACCACACCAAGACACATCATAATTAAGATCCCAAGAGCAAAAGACAAAGAGTGAATATTAAAAGCAGCAAGAGAAAAGCAGGTAGTTACCTATAAAAAAGCACCCATATGATTGTCAGCTGATTTCTCAACAGAAACCATGCAGGCCAGACGGGAATGGCAAGAAATATTTAAGGTGATGAATAGCAAGAACCTACAGCCAAAAATACTCTACCCAGAAAAGCTATCACTCAGAATCGAAGGCCAGATAAAGAGCTTCACAAATAAAAAAAAGCTAAAGGAGTTCATCACCGCCAAACCAGAATTATATGAATTGCTGAAGGGGGTTCTTTAGGAAGAGGAAGAAATTAAAGATAAAAATTATGAACAACAAATACCTAACTATCAAAAAGTGAATCTAAAAACCAAGAGAATTAAAAAATCTGATGAACAATATTAACTGAATATAATAGAATCAGAGGTATGGAAGGGAAGTGAACTGACAATTCTTAGGGAAAAGGGGAGTGGGGGTGCAGGAAGAGACTGAACATAAACTGTGCACATATAGATAAGGTCAATGGGGGGTGTGGAAAGGTCAGAGGGTGGGGTGGGAACCTGGTGGAGGGGAGCAATGGAGGAAAAAAAAATGAGGAACATTTGTAATAATATGAACAATAAAGATTTATTTAAAATTAGAAAAAATAAAAATAAATAAAAGTTGCATACTTTGCATCATGCACCAAAATTTATTGGAGAGAGATAAAATAAATTAAAACTATAAAGTTCATAAAAGGAAAAAAATAGAATTTCCTTGTGACTCAAATATCTTCTAAAAGGACACAGAAAATAAATAAAAAATTATATAGACCATTAAAATTATACAAATGATAACAATAAGAAAATGAAAAAGCATACACTTACCAAAATAGTCCATTACATTAAACATGCCTAATAAAAGATTTATATCATAATATATAAAGATATCATACTATTAATAATATAAAAGCAAACAGTCCAAAAAATATAGCTGGAGGAAAAAAAGGAACTAAATGAAAAATAAATTAAATACATGAAAAAGTATTCAACATCATTAGTTACCAGGGAAATGTAAATTACAATTACAATGGGATACTACTATATATGCATCGGAGTGGCTGAAATTAAAAAACCTGACAGTATTGAAACCGGTTTGGCTCAGTGGATAGACCGTCGGCCTGTGGACTGAAAGGTCCCAGGTTCGATTCTGGTCAAGGGCATGTACATTGGTTGCTGGCACATCTCCAGAAGAAAGTGTGCAGGAGGCAGCTGGTCGATGTGCCTCTCTCATCGATGTTTCTAGCTCTCTATCTCTCTCTATCCCTCTCCCTTCCTCTCTGTAAAAAATCAATAAAATATATTTTAAAAAAAACAAACCTGACAGCATGAGATGTTGGAAAGAATTAGAAACTCTCCTCTGTGTAAAATGTTGCACTCACTTTGGAAAACATTAAGCCCTCTGATCTACTAAAGGACTTGGACAAGAATGTTCATATCAGATTTACTCAAATAGAATCAAACTAGAATCAATCAAAACATTCATTAGTAAGAGAATAAATAAACAAATTGGAGTATATTCATGCACTGGAACAACACTCAGTCATTAAGAGGAGTAACTGTTAAACATGCATTAGTGTGATAAACATCAAAAAAATTACACTGAGCAAAGCAGCACATACAAAACTGATATACTGTATTTTCCCCTTCATAGGATGTTTTAGAACAAGACAACTCATTTTTAGTTAAAAAAAAAATCTAAATGATTTAGTGTTTCCTATGGGGAGGAGGGGGCAGGTTAACTGGGGAGGGCATGAGAACTTTCTGGGATGATGGAAATGTTGATCTTAGAGGGGTATGGATTACATGGTGTGTGTATTTGTCAAAAGTCATCAAACTGTATACTTGAGTTGTGCATTTCCTGCTGAGTAATTTTAAAAGGGGAAAGTTTTCTCTTAGTTCCTCAATTGTTGAAATAAACAATGCTCTATCTACAGTTTGAAAGCAAATTATGGAGCCGATTTGTATGTCTAAGGTACCACAGAGCTCCCAGGCATCCCCTAGTAAGTCACCTTCTTTTTAAAAAAATATATTTTTATTGATTTCAGAGAGGAAAGGATAGGGAGAGAGAGAGAGACAGAAACATCAATGATGAGAAAGAATCATTGATTGGCTGCCTCTTGCACGTCCCCTACTGAGGATCGAGCCTGCAACCAGGACATGTGCCCTTGACTGGAATCAAATCTGGGACCCTTCAGTCCACAGGCCGATGCTGTATCCACTGAGCCAAACCATCAAGGGCAAGTCACCTTCCTGCCATAATCTCTAGATCAGTGGTCAGCAAACTCATTAGTCAACAGAGCAGCAAACCACGGCTGCTCTTGAGCCGCAGCTTGCCGACCATTGCTCTAGACAGTTGATCTCAACTAATCTCTCTCACCAACACTGGGGACCAGCAGCATTCGCTGCACCCAGAAGCTTGTTAGACCTCTAAATTCTAAGGCCCCACTCCATCAGAATCCTTGGGCTGGGACCCAGGAATCTCTCTCTAACAAGCCCTCCGGGTGATGTGATTGTGACACACCCACATTAATGTATGCGGCACCTTGCTGCATTATAATCCAAAAGGGTGAGTTAGGAAACTGACACCATCCACAGACCACCAGCCAAGGCCTCAGCCTTGAGTGCTGAGAGCACACAAGCCCTTGATGGGAAAAGCGCTGCAGAGCCAGCTGGCAGCCCTGAGCAGGCACTAGTATTCCGGGCACAGGGACTCCACTGTGTGGCTGCCAGAGCCTCCGTCTCAGAGAAGCATCACAGGGCCAGCCAGGAAACAAATGCCATCTCTTCCTCTTCCTTTTTCTCCTCTTTCCTGACTCAGTAGCACTGCCAACCAGAATTCATTGCAGGCTGGGAGAGAGGGTCTAGTGCAGGGCTGGGCAAACTATGGCCCGCGGGCCGGATCCAGTGAATAAAACGAAAAAGACCGTACCCTTTTATGTAACGATGTTTACTTTGAATTTAGTGTTTTGGATTGCGTTCCCTAAGGAAAAATGGAGTTACTTCTGCTGGTGGGAGATGGGTTTTCAGAGGGCAGAGGGCCTGCAGGGTAGGGAAGCCCAATGAGCCGCACTCTCTGTGAGAGAGTGTCCAGCTAGCCTCCGGGAGGAGCTGGAAGCAGAATGAGAAATGACCAAGAAACAGCTCTCCGTGCGGGGATTTACCGCACAGCCAGGAATATTTGGAGGGAATGTAGGAAGCTCCTTAGCTCCTGCACCAGCCCGTGCATCCATCAGAAGAGTTGTTGCTTATGCATTGCATGGTGATTAGCAACACACAACATGTTCATGAGTCTAGACCCATATTTTGCAAATATAGGTTCAGTACTTTGTCTTTATGTTTTAGCATCCTCATGCTCTTTTGGATACTCAGGGCAGATATTAAAGAAAATTGTGGTTCCCCAAAAGCATCATTGGTCACCTGGGGGATATAAAGTTACATGAGATATACCATCGCTCTCACAGGATTGAGAACATGAGTATGGGGTAAAGAAAAAGCAAACATTTTATTTCCATTTGAAAATTGTTCAAAATAAAAGGCAAAGAGCTAAGAAGAGTCAGGTAGGCCTGGGTTTGTATCCCCAGTTTAACCACTCTTAGTGCAGTTTACGTAAAATTTCTGAACTTCATCTTGTTTATTTGTAAGAAAAAAAGACCCTTTCACTTAGGTGCAGATTAAAGGTAGAAAAAAATATATATGTAAAGTATATAGGATAGTATAGACTTCTGGTAAGTACTCAATAAATGTAATAGTAATAGACTGATAAGTAACACTAATTTAAATTTCAGAGAAGATAAATATTTCTGTATACACACTTCATACATGTAACTATATTTTACCTTTTAGGAAGATGTAGGAGGGTGTGCTCCTTATGAGAGAATTTGATTTCCAATTAAGTTGTATTTCAGGAAACCAGGGCAAATCACTGTCAAAAGTTTATAAACAAAATAAAGGTAATTATAAGTAAGCGTTCTTACCTAAAATAACTGACTTCTTAATCAGCATAAAAGAAAAAGCTTTAAACTTCTGCTTATTAAAGAGGTGTAAATTGAATACAAAATCATTTATTAATAAGCCTTATTGTGTGACTACTCTTAAATATGCAATTCTCTGTGTTTATGCACTCTTTTACTTTTAAAAGACAATGGAGAAACAACACATAAAGACATATTTGCACACCATGTTCATTGCAGAGTTATTCATAATAGCCAATAGATAGAAGTAATCAAATGTCCACTGATGGATAAATGAACAAAGAAAACATTATCTATCTATCTATCTATCTATCTATCTATCTTTCTATCTATCTATCTATCTATAGATATAGGTAGGTATATATATATATATATATATATATATATATATATAGAGAGAGAGAGAGAGAGAGAGATATGCATATATAGAATATATAATGAAATATTATTTATCCCTTTAAAGAAAGAAAATTCTGTGTTGCATGCTACAACATGGGTGAAACTTGAGGGCATTATATTAAGTAAAATAAGCCAATCACAAAAAGGCAAATACTTTGATTTCACTAATATGAGGTATCTAAAGTAGTCAGGTTCCTAGAAACAGAGAGTAGAACAGTGGCTGCCAGAGGCTGGAGGAGGGGAAACAGAGCATTGTTCAATAGGTAGAGAATTTCAGTTTTGCCAGATAAGATGGTCTGGAGATCCATTGTACAACAATATGAATATACTTCACACTAACGAGCTGTACACTTTAAAAATAGTTAAGATGGTAAATTTTATGTTATGTGGGTCTTTTTTAACCGCAGTTTTTTAAAAAAAGATATTGGATTGCCTTCATCTTTGCCCATTTTAATCTTAAACAAAAGATAAACTAAAAGGCTGCTCTTTTTTTGGGTTAAATCTTGTCAAATTTTTGCCTAGAGTCTGAGATCCAGTGTCCATTTTCCTCTTCAGTTTAGAGAAGATTTCATTCACAAAAAGAATTAAAATGAAAACTACTGTTAATCTTTCCTAGCATTTCAACATAATCTTCTCCATGCTTAACATGAAAGAATCAAGTTAAATGAAGTTAATCTTTAAGTAGAAAATTAATTAGAATCAGAAATACAAGTAGCAAGAACTTCTTGACATTCAGCGAGGCCTTTGCAATTGCTAAGAAAGAACGTGCTCGTTTCCCACAATCCAGTCCAGACTAGTAACCGCCTTGGATGAGTGACCTACTATGATAAGAAGTTGTCTCTGGTTACAGCTCTTACAGAACTTCATTTTTCTTTCTTTCTACACAACAAGCATCACTCTTGACAGTCCTGCTCCACAGGAGACAGGAGCCCTTACAATTTGCTATCACTCCATCGGCCCCATTCTCTGTGCTAGAGGTCAGAGGTCCAGAGGTTATAAAGTTGATGGGAACCTTTGATGATATTCAGAGGGAGAACCCGGCCTTACCTGCAGAGAAAAGCTGAGGGAATTATTGCTTTTTAAATGTTTTAGATAGTTTGTTTCTGTTCCCTATAGAAACACAAAGGGACACGTGCACTGTATAGTGGAGAATTTAATAGAGGAAATCATTGGTTCCAGAACTTCTTTTCACTATTTTTTTTTTGAGCTTGAATGAAACGTATGAAGTGTCCAAGTTTTCATTTCTTCATTCTATAAAGTAGGCCATGGCCAGATGCAGTGCCACTTTTAGAATCTGCGCTTTGAAGCCTTGCTTTGGTTGTGTCCCTTCCCACGGGGCTAAGAATGAAAGGAACCAAGGGGTCGGAACCGGTTTGGCTCAGTGGATAGAGCGTCACTTTGCGGATTGAAGGGTCCCGAGTTTGATTCCAGTCAAGGGCATGTACCTGGGTTGCGGGTACATCCCCAGTGGGGGGTGTGCAGGAGTCAGCTGATCGATGATTCTCTCTCATCGATGTTTCTGGCTCTCTATCCCTCTCCCTTCCTCTCTGTAAAAAAATCAATAAAATATATTTTAAAAAAAGAAAGGAACCAAGGGGGACTGGGCCCACCCAGACCCTACAAATCCCTCTTCTAGACCATCGTCTGATACACGGGTTCACAGAGTTCTCTGTCTCACATAGACCTGGCCCCATTCTCAGACTGCATGAGCATGTTATCTGGTCTGTACTCCTGGGCAGCGGGGAGAGGGGAGACAGACACTGCAATGCTGTAGAATACACCCCAGGTCTATGAAGTGGCCAAGTAAGGTCTGTTTGCATGGGTTGGAGTGTCCACATATAAGTTTCAAAGATGCTTTTGGTGCAGGATTGAGCAGGGATTGACAAAAGAAAGGGACAGGCTATGGACTGGAGGTCTTCATTTGCGTTTTTGCCTGGGGTTTTACAAATATGGGCAGTTTTGGCCTATCTGCTTCCCTTATTGTAGAGTTCATTACAAAATTAGATACCAAACAACCCTTCTTTATCAGACATACTGACAGACTCCACTAAGGGTGATAAGGAAAACCATGCCTTAGAAACCATCACAACCTGACAGACGAGTTCTATCATTATAAACATACACTTTCAGCACAATGTGTAAAGGGCTATAAATCCCTACCTCCTCCTCCTCCTCTGAATTAGCTCAAATGACAATAAACCCCACATCATTAGAACAAAAGCCAATTAAGACCACACTGGGTGGCTCTCGACTTCCCTAGCAGAGAAGTCAAGAGCCTTCGACTCTGGAATCATAAAGGTAGGTTTGAAGATTTCTCTGCCATCTCCTATTTATGTGACTTATGACGATTAACTCCCCTAAGCTCAGTTTCTTAATTTGTAAAATGAAGATAAAGCTCTCTCCTATGTAAAATGGAATTACTGTGATTATAGGAAATAAAATTCATAAAGTACTTAGCATAGTATCTGGGATATAATAAGCACTCAATAAATGATAGCTATTATTTTTAAAAACTGAGGAATTCAGGTGGACTTCCCTGCACAGCCTTATTTTTTTATTTTTTATTTATTTTTAAAAAAATATATTTTTATTGAGTTTTTACAGAGAGGAAGGGAGAGGGATAGAGAGCTAGAAACATCGATGAGAGAGAAACATCGACCAGCTGCCTCCCGCACAGCCCCCACTAGGGATGTGCCCGCAACCAATGTACATGCCCTTGACCGGAATTGAACCCGGGACCCTTCAATCCACAGGCCAAAGCTCTATCCACTGAGCCAAACCGGTTTTGGCCTTATTTTTTTTTTAAATAACTCTATCTTGCATTTTCCAAGAGCCAAGCTTTTAACATCCCTGCAAGCTTTTAACATTCTTGCTTGTTTAGAAGCAACTTTTTTGAGGACATAGATTGAATAAAGGATTTTTCCTTTCATATCTAGCATAATCCCTGGCCTGATATGTTTTGAATGAATTCAGAAGAGAGCAAACACCATTTTCAAAGGCATATTTAATGTCTATGACCACTTACATTCTACTGAAAACAAGGCTATGGCAGATTCAACATAGACTTTACTTCACTGCTTACCAAAGTCTAGACCTGCCAATAAACCAGAGTGATTTGAATTCTTAAATCTTCCAGATGATGAATTCCAGTTAGGAAATTGACAATAAATCAATTTCTGTGCATTGATTGGCTTTATATATTCAGTGCCCATGGAGTCTATGAGCATCTTCCAAGAAATAGCATTTAATTGTGTTATCAGTTGAATATTTATTCAAAGTATGACTCCTTATCAGCTTTGTCTGAAATGGAAATAAAAGTCACTAAGACTAACAACTACCAGAAACTTCTTTTCAAGTGGCTATTGTTTCCCTTCTCACTCTCTGTATAACCCTGAATGTGTATTAGAAATCAATGGGAAAATAGAATTTAATATTCAAAATTTCTTTTTATTTTCACCTTCTGGTAAAAAAACAACACTTGAGTGGTATATCTCAGAAAAATAGGGAATCAGATAATTTCCAGCTTGATTTGGCATAAAACTCCTGGGTCTTTTATTTTTCCTTGAGAAAAAATGTAATTGTCACTCTGTGATCTTTTCAGAGTTGATGTTTACACAGAAGAAATCTGAAAATAACCTGATTTTAGCTTTTTTTTTCATAGTAAGTTGTAATACGTAGGTGTTTTTTTTCCCTTGCATTGATGCTGTAGATTTTACATAATTTAAAATTTTGTCACATTCTGTCCTAGCTTTGGATTTTGGGGCACTAATTTTCATTTAACTAGTCTGTGATATAAATGAAGATGAAGGGAACACAAATCAAAGCTGGAAGCAATCCTATATAATAAAAACCTAATATGCAAATTGTTCCCTCAACTGGGAGTTCAACTAGGAGTTCGACCAGGAGTTTGACCGGGAGTTTGACCAGGGGTAGGGCTGGCAGTGGCCGGGGGAAGGGAGGTGCCCAGCCAGCAGCTGCTGGGGACTCTACACATGCATGAATTTCATGCACTGGGCCTCTAGTACAGTTTATAAGTAGAGGGCAAGCTTGAAGAGGGATCCAAGTGCAGGGGACGGTATATAACCATTATATACCATCTTGTATATATGTTTGCAGAAAGTGGTAGTATAAGTTTCAAGTCACGACACATTCTGGGATGGGAAGGAGAGTACCTGTGGCCAACAGAGAAGTGACTGGGAATGAGAATCAAGGGATGATTTCTCCATAGATTGGAGTCAGTGTGGTGAGCTGGTGGTCACTGATGTGTTAAAAAAAAAGACCAGGAGGCCTCTAAGTGGGGGGCTTCTAGACCTCTGTAACAGCCAGCATCTGAAGAGTGCCTAATCATAGTTCCTGAGCAGTCTGGGTAGGATATAAGAAATGGGTGGGAGCCCAGTCGGTGGGGCTCAGTTGGTTGAGCATCCTTTCATGTACCAAGAGGTCTCCAGTTCTATTCCTGGTCAGGGCACATGCCTGAGTTGTGGGCTCCATCCCCAGTAGGGGTTGTGCAGAAGGCAGTCAATGGATGATTCCCTCTCATCAATGCTTCTGTCTTTCCCTCTTCCATCTTCTAGCTATAAAAATCAATGAAAACATATAAAACAAGAAATAGATGGGAGGCAGGGTAGATCTGTGTTAACATCAGCAATCAGGACAGAAGAATAAGTTCCCTGAAATTATTTACCTAATTTTTTGTTTTGTTTTGGAGCCCCAGAATAATACAAACGGCATTGAGTCCTAAGAGGGGACGCAGACCTCAGGATGCAGTGTCAGCAATGGCTGGTTTGCACACCTCGCTCGGAGTAGGCGGAAGTTGACAAAAAACTCAGAGGGAGGAGTGGACACTTTTTAAGTGCTGTCTATATCCTGGGTGCTGTGCTAGCTTCTTTATGTTCCTTACTGTTTAATCCTCACAACCCCTTCATAAAAGGTGGGACCTGTAATCCCATTTTAGAGGTAAAAACTGAGGGTTTTTTTTTAGTGAGACACTTATAAAATATCACAGCCCAGTACATACTTATTTCTTGTCACTTAACTGCTGTTACTAAAACTATTGTTAGTTTTTGACAGTTTTATAAGTATTTCAGTGGGATTTCTCTAAAAGAGATTCAGGGGTCTCCTCATTGTACCATCTTCACAGAAGTCTCCAGGATACCCCCCACTTTTTTTTTTTTTTTTTTTTTGCAATACATGCAGTATAGTCAGTCTCGACACCCAGAACAACAATGCTTGAATATCATTGTTCATAAGAAACACTTGGGAGCATGTTAAAATCTATAGACGATAAAAAAAGTAGTGTAGATCTAGAGTAGCATTCATCTCCACCCACATAGCCATGGCCCCCGTTCCCCCAGCATCATTTATTATAAAATTGAAGGCTTAGTCACGAAACTGCCCTCATTGCCCCTCCGTGCTGCAGGCGGGGAGGAAATGCAGGGAGAGCAGGGAAGCCGAAGAGATGTAGGTCAAGGAAGAGCCATGGTATGCGCCTACACAATGCTGCTTTGACTGGCAAATACTGGATTACAAGGTCAAAACCAGGAGGGTCTGGAACCTCTCCAAACAGAGCAGATAAACCCAGAGGCCAACGTTAACAGAACAGATCTATTAGTAAATTTAATGTTTTATCTTTTTAAAATATTCCGGGCCGAAGGCTATAGTTTATTTGCTTAAGTAAAACCTGGGGGTTTATTAGGGATTTCTTTGTTAAAATAATGGTTAATATTGAGTTCGTGCCAGAAAAAAAAAAAGATATACCATTAAATATTTATTCTAAAAGTGTTTTGATGGAAATTTTAATTTTAAAATAATGAGTAATATTGGAGTCATGCCAAAAAAAATACTGTTAAATATTAATTTACTTTCAACATGTTTTAATTGGTAAATGAAATAGATGGTTCAGGTTAACACATTTTCTAGCAGCAAATAGATGGTTCAGGTTAACACATTTTCTAGCAGCAAATAGATGGTTCAGGTTAACACATTTTCTAGCAGCAATTACTTGTTTCTGGGTACAAATCCAAAGTTTTCATGTAGAATCCTTTTTACTTATGCAGACACGCATACTTCACTTAATGTATCTCATTATAAGAGATTGATTCCTGAAAACTTGCTGGATTATAGACTTCTAGACATGAGATCATATTGAAAACTTGCCATGTACAGGAATCCTATAATTCTTTTGTGAAAAATAAAAAAGCAACCACCCACTAAATGATCCATCTTGGCAAATCTAGACTTAATTGTGTCTGTATACTTTAACGCAAATTTTGCCAGCATTTGGAATAATAATAGGACAAGTGAAAAAAACATAAAAAACAAATAATATATATCTATATATCTCTATATCTCTATATATATGTATATATGTATATATGTATATAGATATAGATATATAGATATATATGTATATAGATATAGATATATAGATATATATTATCATATGCAAATTTTTGAACAATACTCTAAAAATAATAAATCTTAACTTTGTAATAAATCAGCATTTATAAAATAAGAAGATAACTAATGTAAGTTATAATAAATAGCAAAGTATAAAAATCAACACAATAATTGATTCTATAATGTGTTTCTCATGACAAAAAGTATACTGTTATTTAAAGACCAGGACAATTCCACCAAAAAGAAAACAGGTGAGAGTTCCAGGTGTCAAATTAATGAAGGACTTTATCAAAGAAGGCGGGTTGGGTGAATCTGGCTTTTCTTTCATGGAAACTGGCAAAACATCACTAGTCCTAATCCTACAAATGTAGATGTTTAAAACAGGTTGAGGCAGCAACATTTTATAGACCAGCATGAAAAGAAAAACAATCACAGGAATGATATAATTACAGGGTAATAAAAACATAAACACCATTATAGCATTAATTTTGTATTTGAGTTTTTTCCATGGTTGGCTTACCAGCTTATAAAGTGCAAGATTTTGATTGCAAAATTATTTAGATATTTTGTCATTTATCCATCTTAACATACACACACACACACACACACATACACACACTGGATTTGATCATTTTGATATGAGTTTGGTGTAATTGACCATTAAAAAGAAACGAGGACTTAGAAGGATTTTTTTAAATCAAACCTAGAGGGAGAAACAAAGACAAATATCTACCACTTTGACTTCTTAGATACTTACAAATTAATATACTATCAAGAAAACAGTGCTGCCCTAGTCAGTTTGGCTCAGTGAATAGAGCGTGGACCCGTGGACTGAAAGATCCCAGGTTTGATTCTGGTCAAGGGCACATACCTTGGTTGTAGGTTCTCGATCTGAAGACTGCATGCAGGAGGCAACCAATTGATGTGTCCCTTTCACATCAATATTTCTCTCTGTCACTTCCTCCCTTCTACTCTCTCTAAAAATCAATGTGGTGGTGGGTGGATATTCCTGGGTGATGATTAACAAAAAAGAAAAAAAGAGTAACAATGCCTTTTTATTGACCTGTTGAAGCCACCTGCATGCTCTCTTTCGGCTTTTATTAAAGTGCAGGCTTATTGGGAGACAATTGTGTTATGGCAACAAGTTCCTTAACACCCCCCCCCCCCCCATTCAGTTTTTTCACTTGTAAAATGAAGACAACAATGGCGGCTTCCGAAGGTTGTTTTAAAAAGGTAACAGAGGACAGTATAAAGCTCAGTAAGTGATGGTTACCATTCTAATGCTGGAAGAGGAAGCCAGGGCCAGAAAGAAGCACCTCTTTTGGATCTCTTACCCAGCCCCTAGATAATGTGGTTGAGAGCCAGCTCTTCGTAGGAAAATTGGCTCTCAGTTTCCTGATGTCAAGAACAGTAACCAAGTGACCTCAATCATTGTATGAAAGGAAGCATGACTCCTGGGGAGAGAGGAGAGAGGAGAGAGAAGAGAGAGAGAGAGAGAGGAGAGGGAGAGAGAGAGAGAGAGAGAGAGAGAGAGAGAGAGAGAGAGATGCTGTGTTGTGTTTAAACAGAATTAAGCATTTTAATACAAACTAAGTCACATTTTTAAAAAATTGTATGGAATTTTTCCCGTGACCGAGCACACCGGTAAATCTCGAGGGGCTGGCCTCACGCTGTGGGATGGGCCAGTCTCCTCCTCATCTGCAGAGAGGCCCCCTGGGAAGCCTCTGGCTGTGCTCCCGACTCTCAGAAAGCCACTCCTCCTCAGTCCAGTGACCTGATTTGTCCTCCTTGGAGTCCCTGAGACACCCCAGATGACACAGGTCAGCGTTACGCCTGCAACCTGCTTCATTAAAAAAAAAATAAGCATGTGGTCAGATATGTTTGGGGAAGGAGGCAGATGAAAGCCTCCCTTTTGGAAAGGGCGTACTACAGGTGGTGGGGTGTTACTGGCTTGGAGAGCCTGTTAACCTTCATTTCCCCAAACTATTTGCTCACGTAAGTGTTTTTGTGACACTTTATTTGGTTGCCTGCATAATCATTGTCTTGCAGAACATACTTTGGGAAACACTTCTTTAGACTTAGCTCTCTTGCTATCACAAATGTTGCATTGTTTTTTAATGCAAAGGCATTACTATTTTAATATGGCATTTTAACAAACATCTTGAATTTTTACTCATTTGAATATTTTCCATACATTCACATTATACCCTATCACTTCTTACACAAAGGTTCTGAGGTGCCTAAAGAAATGGAACAGAATGGGTTTCTTTTTCTGATTTCTGTTTTCTCTATATTTTGTGGCCCATGTAATGAGTTTTAGCATCTCAAATATTCTTGAGGTTAGATCTGATGGGGAGGAAGGGGGTAATGGAGACAATTCTAAGAAACAGGAAAACAGGAACTAATAGTACTAATATTTCAAAAATATGTAGATTTACAAACATTCTTTTATCCATCAGGCATAAAGGAGCATGAATCCTCTATGTACACAGCCACACACCATTATGCATCATACTCAAAGGTAACCCGAGTGTGAAGAGTACAGAAGGCTTACACACCCATGCCTCACATTCTGAGCTGGTAAGGAAGTCATAAATAGCAAGGCTGTCTGAAGACCCATCGTTATGCACCGACAACATCAAATTTTATAGTAAATGTGTAAAAGGTATACACATGGCGGGGCAAAAGTGGGTTTACAGCTGTGAGTACTTGAAACACAGTTTATTTGTATATGACTTAATACAAATAACTATAAACCTACTTTCGCCCCACCCTATACTAGTGCTTCTCAGAAACATGTTGAACTTTGTTACTTCACTATAGTAACCACTTACAATTAACCTACAGACATGGACCTAAGTGATGAAGACATTCCATGTCTAGCTCCCTTCAAAATGGGATACTCTACTCATCATTGCATTATATTATTATCACTATTACCATTACTGAGCTAGGTCATTGGTCGGCAAACTCATTAGTCAACAGAGCCAAATATCAACAGTACAAGGATTGAAATTTCTTTTGAGAGCTAAATTTTTTAAACTTAAACTATATAGGTAGGTACATTGTTATTGACTTAATTAGGGTACTCCTAAGCTGGCCTTTGCTAAAAACTAAAGGGGCCAAAGAGCTGCATGTGGCTCACAAGCTGCAGTTTGCCGACCACTGGGCTAGGTAGAAGCAAGTTTTCCTAACTGGTGGAACAATGAAAAAAATGACATTCTACAGAATGTCAAATAAGAACCCCCAACCTAAATATCATGTGGTGTTGATTATCTAAAATGGTCTCAGTATCCTAAATTCTCTAAAGAATCCTAATGTGGGGGGGGGGGCGCTGGAATATTTAAGGGCGACTTTAAGGGGGAATAAACACAAAGAGATCAAACAAGCTTCACAGGAGATGTTGTTTGAGCTATTGGCAATTTTCCCCCTAGACCTCTGGTTTCTAACCACATTCTACCCCAGCAGAGCAAAGAGCAAGGACATTCCAGTGGAATTAACTCATGATATTTCTGAGCACAAGAAGTGCTTGAAACAAGTTTCTGGTATAAGTTACATGTTAGCTGAACAATCTATTAATTTATCTTTTAGTATGTAGTTCAGATAGTTTCCAAGCTGGTTTGTTTAAAGAATAGTGTCCATAGTCTATAAACTTACATTCTAATCCAATGATTCAGAATGAAAGGAACATTCAGTTGTAGAAAGACTGAAAAGCAAATATAGACATACCATGTGTACTCGTATTAAGGAACTCGTGTTTTTTCTTTGAGCAAATAATTGCACTTCTCTGGGCCTCAGTTTTTGTATCTGTGAGGCAATAAAGTTGTACTGGATAATGTTTAAAATTCTTTTCATCTTTATTTGTGTGATGGAATAGCTATTTTCCATCTTTTCTCTCTCTTTGTTATAAAAGTAGTTATTTCCAAACATTAGTGTACAGACTGGCTTTATTGACACTTTTTGGTGAGCTTTGTAAAAATACAGGCTTTAGGCTTCGTGCAGAGATTCTGATCCAGGAGGTCTAAGATGGAGTTCAAGGTTTTGCATTTTTTCAAAAATGATGATCATCCTAACATGTACCCAGGCTTGAGACCCTGAGCTAGGTCATTGGTCGGCAAACTCATTAGTCAACAGAGCCAAATATCAACAGTACAAGGATTGAAATTTCTTTTGAGAGCCAAATTTTTGTACCCAGGTGTACAATCCATATTTCTCATTTAAAGCAAATGACTTAGAATATTTCAATTGCTAATAACAGAAAAACTGTGATTTGATTTATTCAATGAGGAAATTTATAATCTCAGATCACTGGAACCTTGGAGGTTGGGCATGCTCCATGTTTTAATTTCACTTTTGTCTGACTTGGCAGCTCTGCCTACCTCTGTCATGCATTTTCAACCTCAGCATTTTAATTGGTCTTATTGTCTCTTGTGTGACATTTGAGGGGAAAGAAATCTTTCCCCAAAGCTTTCCTGCAGTCTTTGTTTTCCATTTTGTTGGCCAGAATTGGATCAGATGCCCATTTATAAACTGCTACTAGCAAAAATCATAGCATTCCCAAGGTCAGTGTTCTCAGGCTTGGCTGCACATTGGAATCACTGAGAAAACTGTGACAATTTGAATGTCTGTATCCTAACCCCCCCCCCCCCTTGAGTTGGTGATTTAATTGATCTGGGGTATGGCACTCAAAGTTTTAAAAGTTTTTCAGGTGACTCCAAAGTTCAGCCAGATTTGAAAACCACTGTCTTAGATGAATCATCTGGAGATGGAATGTTGCTGGGCAGTTGTGACCCCTGAAATTCTTGAAAATCCCTTAGCCCAGTGGTCGGCAAACTCATTAGTCAACAGAGCCAAATATAACAGTACAATGATTGAAATTTCTTTTGAGAGCTGAAAACCGACTTCTGTGCATGGGCCACGAAGTTTCAATAGCACTGTATGTGCGTGCCCGTACGTGGTATTTTATGGAAGAGCTACACTCAAGGGGCCAAAGAGCCATTGTCTTAGACAAAAAGGGCCTCTACCTTACACCAGTGGTTCAATCACTTGAAGCTTTACAGACTTTCCCAAGGTAAGAATTAGAAACATGTGTTTTTTGACTCTTGGTCTAGTGTGCTTTCCACCGTGAGACCCCACTTCTGTGTCTGAAGTCAATTTGGAAAGGACAAGTCATGCAGAAAGCATGGCAGTTTATGCTAGGTGATTCCAACACCACCTATATCTAAATGAGCTCAACTAGAACTTGATGGGGCCAGCGAATGGGAACCAATAAGCAAGGTATAAGGATTCAACAAAAGGGAACCACAACCCAGGGATGGTGACAGGTAGATTAAAACCATAGAAAATTTTCACTTTGCCATAGTAGTCCATGGCATCATCACCATGAGAGTGTGTTCTTTGATATGCATGGAGACAATTTTCCTGCTCTTAGAAAATCTCTTCTACAGAAAAATCTCTTGTTGCTAAAACAGGACAGGCTCTGTAAGAGAAGACCTTAGTAAAGAGGGAAGGAAATGTTTGATTTTTTTATATGATCTTTAACATACACTCCTTCCCAAAAATAGTCACAGAATTAAGCAAACTGGCATTTAATCAAGAGAACATCATTTTGAGTTATTTGTAGGCCTGACATCACCAAGTGGATTTGCCTAACTATACATTGACATTATGTTTACAACTGTCAACTTTTTCAGTTTGCATTTTATAATCATTCAAGTTCTTATAAATGTAAATCAAAATGCCTTTCTTGGCCCATTAGCTAGAAAAGACTTTGTTTTGGTTTCATTATAGATGATAATTACAATCAAAATGTGGAAATTCTCCTCTCAGATTTCAAAGGAAAAAGATCAAGATAAAAACTTACAATTCCTGAGGCTAGAATGATTTCATTAAAGGAACTATGATTAAAGTTTCACGAATCAGAAATAAAAAATTAAGGTGGTAATGAATGAATTTGCTTATTAATAAAATCCTTATGTTAAATCTAGGAGGTACCTCTTTGAAACTTGAATAAAGATGACTTGGGACTTCCAGATTAAATGCTATTATGTAGCTGGCATAAAAGTTTGACTTCCTGTTAGTTTAAAGAGCATATGCAAGTTAAATATACTTTCTTGAGGAGATGTGTTAGAGAAATTCCTTAATGATTGTCATGCTATGAGCTAAGAAAAATGATTAAAGACTTATTGTGACAGACTTTTTTTTTTCTTTCCAATTGGATATCATATTGTCACTATCAGAACCAAAAGTTTTTACTGTCATGGTATGATTTTCATATCCTTACATCCTGTCTATTTTTATTTTTTATATATCTTATTGATTTTTTACAGAGAGAAAGGGGGAGGGAGAAAGAGTTAGAAACATCAATCAGCTGCCTCCTGCACTACCCCCGTTCAACCAAGGTACATGCCCTTGACCGGAATCGAACCTGGGACCCTTCGTTCCGCAGGCAGACGCTCTATTCACTGAGCCAAACTGGTTAGGGCACATATCCTTACATTCTAAAGTACTCACTGTTGATCTCACATTGTTCCCTGGAGATGAAACCATCTACCTCATTCGACAAGTTACAAACAGCAGTGGAGCACCATCCATGAGCCAAGGGCTATATCACACTCTGGCAGTATTTAGATTAGGAACACGGACTCCCAACAGTAAGGACTTCTTATCTAGTGGGAGGAACAGTTGTCAAGAAAGCCACCTATGACATCTATGAAAATTCAGTGTACATCACAACAAAGGTAAGCTTGGAATGCTATGGAAACACAGGCCGAGAAAAAAATATCAAATAGAGCCTAAGGATGGAATTAGGGCGGAGAAGGGAGGACTTTTGGGGAGATAGAATTTACCAGGCAGTGAAAGGGGAAAAAGTCATTTCAGTATCACGAGGGAGCATCATGCAGGAATTAACCAGGCAGTGAAAGAGGAAAAAGTCATTTCAGTATCACGAGGGAGCATCATGCATAGAAGAGATACAAGTAGTTAAGTGTAGCTGCCATATAAGGTTGCAGATACCAAACTGGTGAGCTAGCTGAACACAGTGTTACACAGAAATCACCTCCCAGAAGCCTTGTAAGGCCTTACATTTTAGCCAGATGGTAGTATCATGAGCCTTTTCATCAGACTTTTATACATTTCCCCGCTTATTGTGATAAAAGGACCAAGTCATTTGAAAGCTGTTATAGTGAACACAGATGCCCTACGTGTACAAAATCATAACAATCTGCTTATATAGAAAGTGAGGCAGAAGTGATTGATGGACACCTTTAATTTAGCCCTTACCGTGGGCAGGCGGTGTACGAGGAGCCTTCCACACTTATTTCTAAAGCTCGCAACAACTCTGCCAGGTAAGCATTAATCCCATTTTACAGATGGGGATACTGAAGCTCAGAGAGATTGAAGACTTTACATAGACCTGCCTGCTTCTGGTGAGATGAAGATCACAGCCCCTTAAGTTGTATTATAAAGAAATATTGTGGGGGGGGGGTTGTTGTTTATGGTATATTTCTGAGATTAGGGGGGGAAATAACATGGAAGACTATTATATTTTCTTCGGCATCAGTAACTAATGCACAGCTCAAATATCCGCCATTCAGCAAATTAGTAAGTGAGTCATCTTTAGTCCTTTTCCCGGGCTGGAATCCAAAGAAAGGAGGGTGTCAGTTTGGGTTGAACTCTGCCCACATCAGTTAAATGCATGTACATTCAGCGTCTGCTGACTCTTTAGTTGATTATAATCAGGTCTTCCAGTCACTACATATGGGGAAAATACCTTTATTACATAGTCAGAAAACTTTGCTCTACTAACATCTTTATAGCAGATGCATGGACACGTGGCCCAATGTCTCCACAGGAATCTTTCTTGTAAAAAAGAACCCTTCTTACAAGATTATTGTGTTGATTAAATGAGAAAATATGTTTAAGCACTTACCATTGTATCTGGAAAAGAGTAAATCTGTAATATATGGGAGCTGTTTTTACTGAAAGCCAGTCAAGCCCTCTCTCACCTCTACCACCTCCCTCTAGTGACACCAAAGTGCGTGCGCGCGCACACACACACACACACACACACATTTGGGACTAAGAATTCCTTTCTGAACAGAACCACTCACTGTATTCCCTGGGAGAAAAGAGGGATTACCTCCACAGTTTGTTTCTATCAAGATAGAAAAATCCTATCTAATAAGAGGTAATATGTGAATTGACCATCACTCCAACTCACAAGAAGGCTGCATCCATATGGACACAAGATGGCTGCCACAAGATGGCCAGCATGGGAGGGCAGTTGTAGGCAATCAGGCCAGCCAGGGAGGTCAGTTGGAGGGGACCAGGCCTGCAGGTGGGGGCAGTTAGGGGTGACCTGGCTGGCAGGGGAAGGCTGTTGGGGGAAACCAGGCCTGTAGGGGAGGGCAGTTGGGGGTGACTAGGCCTGCAGGTGAGGGCAGTTTGGGGTGACCAGGCTGGCATGGGAGTGGTTAGGGGGTGATCAGGCTGGAAGCAGAAGTGGTTAGGGGTAATCAGGCAGTCAGGTGAGCTGTTGGGAGCTAGCAGTCCTGGACTGTGAAAGATTGTGAAAGTCCTGGAGTGATTGGGAGCTAGCAGCCCCATCTCTCAAGGGGTCCCAGATTAGACCGGGATCAGGCTGGACTGAGGGACACACACACCCCTGCCCCATGCACTAATTTTGTGCACTAGGCCTCCAGTCTGTTAATAACCAGTCAATAAATTATCAACACATCTTATAGAAACAGCACTCCCTATCATCTTATTGTCAATAAACCATCTCTGCTTAATAAAAGTAGCTGAACCCCAACCCTTTTTCCAGATGAAGAATCCAAAACAGACAGTTATATGGTTTATTCAAGAACACACAGCTAGAAGATGCTGGAATGGAATTCGCACCGCCTGATGACAGGTCATTGGCTAATCTTCCTAAAACACAGATCTGAGATCATTACTCACTTGCTCAAATTGTCCTTGATTTTCTATTACTTGTCAAATACAATTTAATATGTTTAAGCTGGCATTCTAAATCTTTTACAATACAATCTCAAGTTGTCTTTCCAGGCTCTCTACCACATCTTTCTTCCAAGTAACCAGAACCCAGCCAAATCAACCATTACCATCGCCTCCATAAGCCCCACATTGCAACACTTTACCTTTGCTTATTCAGTTCTCTTCACTCAGGTGCACTTACCTCTTCGCCACCTATCCAACTCAAACTTTTCCCCCTAATGCCAGCTCAAATTTTACCTTTGCAAGAAAACTTACCTATATACCCAACTGGAAGTGATCTAAATTCTAACATGTGACTTCTCCATGCTGTTTTTTCCTGTCTCAAGCCTATTTTAGCATACATAAGTTCCCCATATAGCTCTCTCTTTTTCCATTTGATTGGAAGTTCCTTATGGTTAGAGGCTATGTTCAAATCATCTCTGCATCCCCATAAGTTGAAATGGTTCTATATATAATAGATGATTTTTAAAATGTGTTTTTTGTTAATAAAAGATTGAATGAGTCCTGACTCAGATTTCCACATGCTCATCTGTTATTGATAACAGTATGTTGATTTGGAAGGTTTGCTTATGTAAAAAGACATCATTCTATTTTAGATTACTTAATCAAGCATTTAATCTCCACAATACAGAAGGGCACTTGTGCTCTGCGTTTATTCAATAAATATCTGAGTGTACCAAGTCTTTTGGGGTTCCCTAGGAAAAACAGCTATGAGGAACAAAGGCCATAGGATTTGGTCAAAGGGGAAAGTTGAACTGTGATAGGGTCACAAAAACAAAAGGACTATTTAGAGTGAAGCAGTCAGTGCTTCAGAGTTGAGGAAAAGGGGCCAGGCCTTTGTACACCACACATCATCAGTCAGTCATGTGACACAGGCAACATGCAGGGGACAGCATTGGGCAAGGCAGCTTCCTTGGACTGAGGCAGGTTCCAGGTAGGGGCTTAGCTGTCAGCTGTCAGGGGTGTGTCTGACTCAATCCTGAGGGGGGGGAGAGACTGTGCAGGGTCCCACAGTACCAATTGCAGTCACCCATCTAGACCTTCATCCCTGATTACCATGTTCTTCTCAAGCTGTGTCTGCTTCACTTGTCCCTTTAGTGTGTCAAGAGATGTCCGGTGAATCATCTGGGCGCCAAGGTCTTCCTCTCTGTCCCCATGTATCAGCAGCCCCACTCCATGTGATAATCAGGGTCAGTGTTCCCGGCCAGGATCATAGCTCCTCCCCTAGCCTCCTGGTCTCCTGGCACAAGGATTCTGAAGAGCCTTGGCAGCAGCCGTAGCTTAAAGCTCAATAAGACTTTCTGTGTCCCCTGATGAAGACTTTCACCCACTGGAAGCATGCTCTCCAGATGGGCATTGGCAAGTAGAACAAATTGTCCAGGTGAGTCGTGGGGAGTGAAGATAAGTAGGACACAGCTTCTTCCATACCTTTGCTCCACCTTTTGGGGAGACAGCACCATGTACGAGGTGTTGCTTTGTAGAACATACTGTATTCTGGAAGATGGTGCCCCATCCTTGGAGTGTTGTCTCCAGCCTGGAGCCTCAGCTGCACCTATAATCAGGGGTTTGGTCCTATATCCCATCAGGCCAGATGCTTCTGGGTTATTACAGATGTGAGAGGAGCTGGGGGTCCTGTAATCACATGCCCACCACCACACTTCCACTTCCTTTCCTGTTAGCGCGTTTCTTCATCTGATGTGATATGCAAGATCCTGCATCTGGACCAAATACTCTTTTGAGCATATGGGAATGCCAAGGCACCCACTCACCATGTGGCTATAGCTGTGAGCTCAGGGAGATGCCAGTACAGTGGTGCGTCTGAATTTGGTATGTTTATCCCCTGAAGGACCTGATTTCCTGAAACTCTTCTCTTTCTCCTCCCACTGGAACTTAAATTCCTATGTCCCATTTCCTCCGAGTCCAGATCTCAGCTAGCTATAATGGGGAAAACAATCTAGCAAATTGGTATGTGCTCACAGACTAATAATAATCTATAATAGTAGAAGCACAATATGCTAATTAGACTGAACATACTTCCAGACAACCTTGAAGCCAGGACTGCAAGGGAATCCCAGGTCCCGGGTGCTAGAGGGAAGCCAGTGCTGGCAGCCAGGGGAAGGACGGCCTACATGAATTTTGTGTATTAGGCCGCTGGTTCTTTTAAAAAGAGGTTCATGGAAATGGTCCCTTTAAATCAAGGTCATGGTCTCTAATGGGGGATAGTAGACACTGAAATTTTGGTGAGGAAGATGCTTTTGATTAGGGAACATGGAAAAGGATAACATTTTAATACATCAAACAGATAGATATAAAGATATTGTAATGTCTGAAAATGCTGTTTCCTCAGGGATATTTTTATTGATATTGTACAGAACTTATCACTGTGCAATAATTCTGTGCAAGAGAAGGTCCAATTTCAACTTTTACTTTGGAAGAGTGAGTTTAACAGAGGTTTAGCCCTCCCTTCCCGCTCCACTGTCACATTGTCTAATGTTAAAATGACTTTGCATTTCTAGGATGATCCATCCTTGCCAATGAAGTATTTTCCTTTCCATATGATGCAGGGTTTACTTTACTGATATTTTGTTTCATATTTTAAAAAAATCTGTGTTCAGGAGTGAGATTGACCTTTAACTTTCCCTTCTCATACTGTTCTTCCCAGTTTGGTGAAGCACCACTGGCTCAGAAGGAGTTGGAGAGCATTCCCTCTTTTCTGAGTCTCTGGAAACTTTTGTATAAGATTGTAATTATCTGCTTCTTAAATCTTTGGTAAAACTAACCTTCTAAAACCATCCAGGCTTGCAGTCGTCTTCATGGAAAGATTTTAAAATGTGAATTCTACTTATTTAGTGGTTATAGAATAATATGTATTTTTCTCTTCTTGAGTCAGTTTTTCAAAAAAATTTTTAAATTTACCAGCACAAACTTATTCCTGGTAATTTTTTATCTTCTTAATCTGCTGTGTTTGGGGTATGTTCTTTAAAAATTTTAGTATTGCCGAAACTGGTTTGGCTCAATGGATAGAGCGTCAGCCTGAGGACTGAATGGTCCCAGGTTCGATTCCGGTCAAGGGCATGTACCTTGGTTGCGGGCACATCCCCAGTAGGGGGTATGCAAGAGGCAGCTGATGTTTCTCTCTCATCAATGTTTCTGGCTTTCTATCCCTCTCTCTTCTTCTCAGTAAAAACTCAATAAAATATATTTTTAAAAGTTTTAGTATTGGTGGTTTTGCTCTCTATATTTTAATCATTATTAACAATATTTTGTTAGTGTTATTAATATTTTCAAATAAACTCCTGACTTTGTTGATTATATGGATTATAGCTTTATTCCTTACTTTACCAATTTCTGTACATATCTCTAATGACTACTTTAGCTGCATCACACATTTGATTGATAGATAGATTGATAGTCAGATAAAGGTTATGATTTCTTTTGTACCCAATAGTTATATAAAGGTCTTCAAAATTTTTTTCCAGATATGAAATTTCAAGTTATTTTTTTGTTGTTACTGCTCTCTTATTTAATTCTGTTGGAGCCAGAAAGTAATCTGTATAAGACTAATTTTTAAAATTTACTTTGGCTTGCTTTATAGTTCAATATATGGCCAGTTTTAGGTCCCCTGTGTGCTTAAAAATGTATGATCTCCAATTACTGGGTACGTTCTTTATACATATGCAGTAGATCAAGTTTATTATTATGTTGTTCAAATGTTTTATATTTTTACTGACTTAATTGTCTACTTGACCTATCAATTACTGAGAAAAGTGAGTTAAATGTCTCTCATTATGATGGTGAGTTTATATATTTATTTGATACTTTGGTCAAATTTTTCTTCAGATGTTTGAATTTACATTTTAAGTACTCTATCATTCTGATAATTTGAAGCTTTTATCATTATATGCTGATCTTCTTTAACTCCCATAATGCTCTTCAGCCATAAATCTACTTTTGTAGTCATCTTAATATAAAGGCTGTAATTTGCTGAAACTGGTTTGGCTCAGTGGATAGAGCGTCGGCCTGCGGACTGAAAGGTCCCAGGTTCATTTCCGGTCAAGGGCATGTACCTTGGTTGCGGGCACATCCCCGGTAGGGGGTGTGCAGGAGGCAGCTGATCAATGATTCTCTTTCATTGATGTTTCTGACTCTCTATCCCTCTCTCTTCCTCTCTGTAAAAAGTCAATAAAATATATATATTAAAAAATAAATAAATAAAGGTTGTCATTTTATTGCATAATCCATGTATTTATTATATTTACACATTATTTTCTTTTCCCTTGAGTTTTTTTTAATAGACTTCATGTTTTAGAAGTTTTAAATTTATAGAAATTTTGAGAAAATAGAACACTGAAGTTTCCATAGACCTCCTCCCTCAGTTTTTCCTGTCATTAACATTTTTCATTAATATGGTACATTTATTGTAATTAGTGAACTGACACTGATAAGACATTATCAACAAAATGTCATAATTTATCCAGGTTTCCTTAGTTTTTACCTAATGTCATTCCTACTCCAAGGTCCCATACAAGATTCAACTTACATTTAATCATTGTGTCTTCATAAGATTAATTAGGAAGACTCCCTTTTCCCCCCTGTTTTTCTGGAAGCATTTATGTGAGATTGGTTATATATATAACCTATCACACATAATATCTATTATAGTATATCAAATATATGATAGATAATACATAGTATACATTGCCAGAAACTGATCATTGTCAACAACCTTCATTGCTCTGGAAGGTCAGAGCTAGTTCGCTCACTGCTTAGTTGAAACATTGTTGGCTGAAGCAGCCTCCACCTCTGTTGTCTTATGTAAATTTCTGTTATTGGAATTTTCTGCCTAAGGACTATGGGTATTTCCCATAGTCTCAATAAAAGGGATATCAAGGCTAGAGCAGCGAGTAATCCTCCCACTAGAGGTGGGCTCCCGCCTGGCACCCAATATTTCCAAATTAATACCTTTCTAGTCTCTCTTCATTTGTGTGCTGTCTTCTCCAGAACCCGGACCATGAACCAGAACCCTGAACCACACGGGACGTGAAAGGGGTTCCTACAATATATAATACTAGAGGCCTGGTGCACGAAATTCATGCACGGGGACTGAGGGGGGGGGATGTCCCTCAGCTCAGCCTGCATTCTCTCCAATCTGGGACCCCTCAAGGGATATCTGACTGCCCATTTAGGCCCGATCCCACAATCCAGGACTGCTGGCTCCCAACTGCTTGCCTGCCTGCTTTCCTGATTGCCCCTAACAACTTCTGCCTGCCAGCCTGATCACCCCCTAGTCCCACAAGCCTCCCCTATTTCAGATGCTCACTGAAAGTCCAGGGTGTCCCTAATCTACCTGCACTTCTGCCTGACTGGTTATAAATTCAGGGCTTCCCATAACACCCTCAGATGTGGCCATTTGTTAGAAGGACTCAGAACTCATGCGAGCACTATCCTGACAATTACTGTTTTATTACATAGGATACAAACAGCCAGGTGAAAAGGTACATAGGGCAAGACTGGAAGAGTCTCTAATGCAGGCACTTCTGTCCCCAGAGAGTCAGCCTGCAGCCACCCTCTAGGTACCAACCAGGAAGCTCCCTTGAACCTTATGTTCAGAGTTTTTAATCAAGTTTGCAGTGTATGGTCATGATGGATTAAATTATTGGCCACATGATTGAACTCAAACCCTAGTGCTTTCTTCTCCCCAGAGTAGAGAGATGGGCTGAGAATTCTAATCCTCTAATTAGGTCTTAGTTTCTCTGCCATGGCCGGTTGCTCCCCTGACACTCTTTAAGGGCTCACCATGAGTCATCATAGCATAAACTCAGGTATAGTCAAAATGACTCACTATGAATAACAGGGACCATCTTATCAGGAGATTCCAAGAGTTTTTGAAGCTCTTTGCCTTGAACCAGGAACCAACAAAAAGAAATCAGATATAGTTGGGGATTTCCCAGTTATCTTTTCTCGACATGTGTTTTCTAGCTTATTGTCACTGTGTTCAGAGAACATACTGTGAAAGAGTCATCTAAAATGTTGAGAAATGCTCTGTGACCTAGAATATGATTTTTATTAATATTCCACATATGCACATGAAAAGAATGTGTACTCTGCAGTGACTGGGTATTAGTAAGGTCAGATTTGTTATCAATTGTTTGTTACTTTACAAATAATGTGTAGGAAGTGTATTTGCTCTAAAAGTTAGTGGAAAAGACAGTAATGACTTTCACTATGATTGTGGAATTATTGATTTCACCTTCTAGTTCTCAGAACTTTGCTTTATACATATGGTGAAGCTAGTTATTTGGGGAATACTTTAGAATTCTGACATTTCCCTTGCAGATTGATCCCTTCATTATAATGAAACTAGAGGCTCAGTGCACAAAATTCATGCACAGATGGGGGGGTTGTCCCTAAGCCCAGCCTGTATGCTCTCCAACCTGGGACATCCCCCTCACAATCCAGGACTATTGGCTCCCAACCGCTTGCCTGCCTGCCTGCCTGCCTGCCTGATAACCTCCTAACCACTCCCCTGCCAGCCTGATCAATGCCTAACTGCTCCCCTTTTGGCTCAATTGCCCCTAACTGTTCTCCCCTGCAGGCTTTGTCCCCCACCCCCAACTGCCCTCACCTGCAGGTGAGGTTCCCTCCAACTGCTCTCCCCTGCAGGTCTGGTTCCCCACAAACTGCCCTCCTCTGAAGGCCTGGTCACCCCTAACTTCCCTTCCCTGCTGGCCATCTTGTGGCAGCCCATCTTGTGTCCACATGGGGGTGGCCATCTTTGACCACATGGGGATGGCTATCTTGTGTGTTGCGGGGACAGTCAATTTGCATATTACCTCTTTATTAGATAGTATTTCTTTCTTTCTTTCTTTCTTTCTTTCTTTCTTTCTTTCTTTCTTTCTTTCTTTCTTTCTTTTTTCTTCCTTCCTTCCTTCCTTCCTTCCTTCCTTCCTTCCTTCCTTCCTTCCTCCCTCCCTCCCTCCCTCCCTCCCTCCCTCCCTCCCTCCCTCCTTTCCTTCTTTCTTTCTTTCTTTCTTTCTTTCTTTCTTTCTTTCTTTTTTTCTTTCTTTCTTTTTTTCTTTCTTTCTTTCTCTCTCTCTTTCTCTCTTTCTGTGTCTTGCTGTAAAGTCCACTTTGTTTGATATTAATATAGTGACACCAGCTTTCCTCCCCCACCCCCTTTCCATCAGCTTTATTAAGGAAGCCACTATGACAATGATACTACAAAACAATTCCATCATCATAAAAAGTTCCCTAGTGCCCATTTGGAGTGAATCCACTGATCCCTGGCAATAACTGATGTGTTTTTGTCACTCCAGTTTTCCTTTTTCTAATGTTTTATATAAGTGGAATTATATTATATGCAGTCTTAATGTCTCCTTTTGTCTCATTAAGCATGATGGGTCTTGAAATTTATCCATAGTGTTGTATGTATCAGTATTCCTTTCTATTTCTAAGTAATATCCCATTGGATTAATATGACAAATTGTCCCCAGATTTACCTCAGAGCTCCTTTTAAACTGGACTGTGTCATGTTACTATGTCCTTGTCATTCATTGATCACTTTCTTACTTTCTTGCACAAGGTATTTTAGGTTCATCTTATACCTCAGTTGACCCAGCTCTAGATTTTAACTTGAAATTTAATCCTAAATTTTAACTTAAAAATTTTGCCTTAGAGAGTTGTGGGGTTTTTTTCTTCTTCTTCCTTTTCAATCATGACAATCATATGCATTCAGAGCCATCTATGTTGGGAGTCAATGGCAACCTTGCAATCTCAGAGGAGGTGTTTTGGTTTGGGTGTGTGCTTTTTCACTTCTACCCAGAGCTCAGTGTAAGACACACATTTTCCTGTGCTATTTGCCTCCCTGTGGATATTTTTATTTAGTTTAAGCTGTGATTTTTATTATAAAGGAGCCAGTATGTACTGGTAAATGTTTAGCGAATGACTGTCTGGAAAAAAAAAAGAGGGGAGCTGATTTATAACTTCTGGTGGGTTTCTGTAGGGTAAATACTCTCGCCACAGTTCATTTCAAGCCACCAATGTGAAGTCAGCCAGCTTGCAAATTTCCTGCAAATTTATCGTTTGACTTTGTCAAGCAAGTACACACCTCCCTGTGTTTGGCTTTATGTGGGCAAGACTGAAGCCATCTACCCCGTACAATCCCATGCTTAGATCACAGTCCTCTTCCTCATTCTAGCTTCTTCATACGGAAGCCCCCAGTCACAGAGCTCTCTATGTGCACTTAGGGCACGCAGCAGTTTCAGTGCCATTTTTCCTTCATGGAGAAGTTTGTTCTGCTTTGTTCTTAGCCTCCAATGATTCTTAACTTCTTTCATGCTCTTCCATTCATTTAAAAGAGTTCATGTGCATGCGTGTGTGTGTGTGTGTGTGTGTGTGTGTGTGTGTGTGTCTGTGTGTGTTCATTCTCATTCTCCACATCACTAGATATTTTATATCTGGAGGATTTTGGGATTTTTTTTTGGGGGGAAGGAGAGTCATATTATGAGAAATGGGTAAGTCCAAATGACTTTCTCATAGCCATTAATTCATCAAAATCCTAATCACACATTTTGGGCAATAATTTTAATAGATTTTATTAACTGAACGCATGGTAATATTTATCAAACATCATTTATTCTATGAAGAAATAATTATTTAAAGAATGCAAAATATTTGCATTTAGTCCATACCCAAAATAAAAGTGCTTTAAAATATCAACAATTATTAACCATGAATGAAATTATGAAGTATATAATGAATTCTACATATTGTCAGAACTAAAGGTTTTCAGATTTCCTCTTCAGAGCCCTACTAGTCTCATTAATATGCTTAAGGGACCCTGCAAGGGACAAAGGGGATTGAATAAGGGAGCTATTCTAGATTTCAATTTGTATTAGATTTATACTATTGGACTTTAGTGTAAGATTCTGTTTGAAGATCAGTTCCACCTATTAAAAGTTTGTAAATCCTTTTTCATCTCATATTCCATCTCTGAAGGTCCAGAGATGGAGCACCTAACAGAAATTAGGGCATACTGTAAAGAAACTGAGTTTCTGGACTCGGGCTACATGTGCTCACTTGTACAAACCCCGTCCGACAGACAGCATTAAGACAGGAAGGGCTAGTGGATATTGTCTAGCGCACGGAGTGTAAGCATTCCTGGTCCTTAGGTTGTTTGAAACTTTTGTATGACTGCTGTGAACAGAGTGCTGCCCTACCAATCTTTTTAAAAATCAGCTGAGAAGTATTTTGAGCATCTCATTTTCCCTGTTGACCTTTTTTGGAGTCTCTATCAAGCAGAGAAATCATCAAAGGAAGATAACATGAAAGAAATCCATTAGCAGGAGAGAAAGGGAGGAAGGAAAATACACAAACAACCGTACTTGCTTCTAGAAAGCGAGGCACTGACCAAGCTCCTTCCAGCAGCCTAAGTACCCACTTCTCTCTCAAGTACCTATAGAATTTTTTTTTGGCTTATTTTCCAAGATTTCCCCATTTGATCTTTTAAATGGAGTCAAGTGCACAATTAAAACTGGGATTTGTAAGTAGTGTTCTAAACAAAAGCCCTAGACATCTTATTTCTCACAGCACATTTGGGAGCCAACAGTAGTCTCAGCATAGTTGGAAAGGGATGAAATCGCACGAGGTTCTCTCTTTGCCTCATGAGCAACGTCTCTCCATGCTCGCTCTTGCTGATACCCATCCATCCAGGATTTGAAGTGCTTTTTTCCTCGAGTGTTTGCTACAGTTCACGTGGTATTTATATCAAAACTTACGTCCTTTCAGTTATTCAATCCTATTAACTCAACATAGTGAGGGAAGGTCTGCAGCAGGCTCAAACCCAGTGGAAGAAAGAGAACTGAAATGCACGCCTGTGGGTTTGTAATAACTAGAGCTTTGCTAAATTTGTGCTTGCTGGAGAAGAGGGGAGAAAGGACGACTACTATCGCCATCCAAACAATAGAGATTTTTTCCCCTTTGCAAGACTGATATTGGTCCACATCCCTAATACCTCTTAAGTGTCTAAACCATAAACCTTGGAGTCATCATTGCCTTCTCCCTCTCCTTTTCCTCCAGCATTTGTATTAGGATTCTCCAGAGAAACAGAGCCAATAGGAAATATAGATATCTATATCTATTTATCTACCTATCATCTATCTCCATCTTTGTATACGATATATCTATTATATCTATATCAATACGAGAGAGAGAGAGAGAGAGAGAGAGAGAGAGAGAGAGAGAGAGAGAGAAAATAAGGAAATGTCTCACACAATTATGGAGGCTGAGAAGTCTCATTATCTGCAGCTAGCAAGCTGGAGACCCAGGAGTTGGTGGTATAATTTCAGCCTGAGCGCAAAAGAACCAAGGCCCAGCTTGAAGACAGGCAGAGATAGGGAATTCTCCCTCTGCTTTTTGTTCTATTTGGACCCTTGGTGGATTAGATGATGCCCACCCTAACTGCTTTCCTCAGTCTGCTGGGTTCAAATGCTAATCTTAGGCAGTTCAGCCTCACAAAAACACCCAGAAATAAAGTAGTCTTCAATCAAATATCTATGCACTCCCTTTCTCGTCAACCTAAAGCATAAAATTAGCCATCAAAGCATCCTATCCGGCACCCATCTTGTGCACTCTGCTCTTTTCCCACATGGCTCCTCTCTCATGCAGTGCGTGTCTCTCTCTCTCTCTCCTCTCTCCTCTCTCTCTTGAAATGATATCCTTTTGCTCCACACATTTTTCTGACTCATTATCCACATTTCCTTGCCTTTAGAGTGATTTTTATTTTTCACTCTTTTCCCCAAACCCTCCAAGGAGTTTACAGGGACTTCACCTGAGGGTGTGGTGCAAACTCCTTTGAGAGATCTAGTTTCTGCTCATATTTCCAAACGAACCACATGTTCTTGCATTCCCCTTCCCCTAAGATCCAATGTCCTCATACTTGGAATCTCTTCTTTTTTTCTTAATCCACTTCAGAACTTATATTCACTCAAATCGTGGTCCACAGATACATCTCTGTGATCGTCTTTTATCTGCCTCTGCCCCATCTTCAACCTTCTAGCAAAGACTCATATTGCTCTCTCTTGCTATCACACAAGTGTATTAAATTATCATTCTTTATATTTAAGTCCATAAAATTTTTTTCTTTAAGGGCAGTTATCAAATTTACCACTGTATCTCTAATACTTAAAGGGTTTTATTTTTTTTTTTTAATGTAGACTCTCAATTACTGCCTAAATGTATGAGCAAATGACTTTGCTGAATTCCTACTGGGAGAATTGTGGACTATCACGTGGTGCAGTGGTAAGATGATTAGTCTAAGGCTCAGAAGTCTTGTGAGTTGTTAGACCCTATGCAAGTCACTCAACATTTCTCAGTTTCCAATTTTCAATAAATAAATCACTTACGGTTTCTTTTGCTGTTCAGGAGCATATGAAAAAATGCTCAAAGTCACCAATCATCAGAGAGATGCAAATTAAAATGACAACGAGAGATCCCACCTTGCACCTATCAGAATGGCTATCATCAATAAAAAAAACACACACACAAAAAAAACACAAGTGCTGGTGAGGATTTGGAGAAAAGGAACCCTAGTACACTGCTGGTAGGAATGCAGAGTGTGCAGCCAGTATGGAAAACAGTATGGAGTTTCCTCAAAAAATTAAAAATGGAACTCCCATTTGACCCCATGATCCCACTTCTGGAAATATATGCTAAAAACTCTGAAGCACCAATCGGAAAAATATATATGCATCCCTACATTCATAACAGCAATGTTTATAATAACTAAGATTTGGCAATAGTCCAAGTGCACATCAGTAGATGAATGGCTAACAGATCTGTAGTACATTTTATACCATGGAATACTGTGCAGCTATAAAAAGATAGATCTCTTACCCTTTGAGACAGCATGGAGGGGCCTGGAGAGTATTATGCTAAAAGAAATAAGCCAGCTGAAACCAGTTTAGCTCAGTGGTTAGAGCATCAGCCTATGGACTAAAAGGTCTTGGGTTTGATTCCGGTCAAGGGCACATACCGATGTTTCTCTCTCATTGATGTTTCTAACTATCCCTCTCCCTTCCTCGCTGTAAAAAAAATCAATAAATGAAATAAGCTTAGAGAAAGACAAATACCACATGATCTCACTTATTTGCAGAATTTAATGAACGAAATGAATTGACCAATGAAATGAGACATGGAACAGATTGACATACCTTGGGATGAGAAGGGATTAGCCAAAGAACTTATATGCACATGGACACAGACAATAGTGAGGTGAAGGTCTGGGGAGCAGGGGCTGGGCAGAGGAAGGTAATGGTGGGGGGAGGGAGAACGGGGGACATCTGTAGTACTGTCAACAATAAAATATATACATTGAAAAAGATTATTTTGTGAAAGTGTTTTTGTAAACTGTGGGGAAATATACCAACATAATAATTATACAGTGTCCCAAAGAAATATATGTACACTTTAACAGCTGACAGCTCAACTTTGAAAACAAAATGTACTTTAATAAACACTGCCTTTATAATTATTCAAAGTGTGTGTATACAGTTTTGGGGACACCCTATATGTTACTCTAAGTAGGTTATTTTCTATACCTAAAAATGGAACCTGAAACTACCTACCATATTTTTAAATTTAGAATTTGAATCTTCTCATTGTCTTTACATGGGAGGAACATGCACTGGACCATCTTGGTGAAGTCAGCCTGGCTATCTATCTATTTATTTATTTAAATATACTTTATTGATTTTTTTACAGAGAGGAAGGAAGAGGGATAGAGAGTTAAGAACATCAATGAGAGAGAAACATCGATCAGCTGCCTCTTGCACACCTCCCACTGGGGATGTGCCCACAACCAAGGAACATGCCCTTGACCGGAATCGAACCTAGGACCTTCCAGTCCACAGGCTGATGCTCTATCCACTAACCCAAACCGGTTATGGCGTGGCTAACACTCTAAATGTTACTTGTTCTTTGATGAGGAGAGAGTCCGTCAGACATGCCAAATGCACGGATTTTCATAGCCATGTTACTGCAGCCTTTGTCCAGAAGAAGGCACTGTACTTACAAAGGCTCTTGAGGAAGACTTCCTGGCTTTGGCCCAGTACCCGGCTGTGCCATTTAGGTTTAGTCCATTAACTTCCCAGTTTTAGTTTCTTCAGCTTTAAAATAGGGATAATATCTTCTTAGGATTGTTGTGAGAATTCAACGAGGTCAGACAAAAGCATCAGTTATGATTGTCAACCCCAAAACTCAGGCATGTGAGAAATAGGACTTTATGTTAATAACTCAATTTAATTGGTTGTTATTTATTTATTTATTTTTTAATTAAGGTATTATATGTGTACATAGCTTACCATTGCCCCCCCCCCCCCCCCCCGCACTTCCCATTCATGCCCTCCCTCCCCAGAGTTCTGTGTTCGTTGGTTGTACTTATATTCATGCATACCAGTCCTTCGGTTGTTCTCTTATCTCCCCCCAGGTCTCCTTCCCCTCCCTGCTGTCATTTGATAATCTACTTGTTTTATGGTGACTATCTCAGGACCACACGAATAGAGTCTGATCCTTCTCTGTTTCTCACCGCCCCTCCCCCCAGGTCCCACTGCTTCCCCTGGGACACACGGCTCGGGACACACGTCTCGCACGGGGCACATGGCCCCCTGGGACACATGGCTTACCCGGGGCACACTGCCCCCTGGGACACACGGCTCATCCGGGACCCCTGGCCCCTTTGGGGGACACAGCTCACCTGGGGCACATGGCCCCCTGGGACACACGGCTCACCCGGGGAACATGGCCCCCTGGGACATATGGCTCACCAAGGGCACACGGCCCCCTGGCACACATGGCTCACCCGGGGCACACGGCCCCCTGGGACACACGGCTCACCCGGGGCACACTGCCCCATGGGACACTCGGCTCACCCGGGGCACATAGCCCCCTGGGACATATGGCTCACCTGGGGCACACGGCCCCTCTGGGGTGCTGGGGTCGCATATTGGAGGTGCCGAGCTAGCTCCTTGCTAGCATGGCGGGCAGGCTGGGATGGTTGCAGGCGGGCTGAGATGGCTACAGGCTGGTAGACCGCCCTCAAAGGTGTCTCGTTCGGTTCGGAAGCGGAGCAGCTGCAGACACGGAGGCTAAGTTCTGAGGCTGCCCACTCCCTGAGCCTGGGGTGTAGTGAGCTCTGTTCTCAGTGGATTTCCTTTATTCGCGGTGGCGGTGGCGGTGGCGGGTGCAGCAGTGACAGTCACTCCTGTGGTTCAATTTCCACTGTAGTTTTAAAGTTCATATGGCGGCAGTGGCAGGAGCTTTGGCCTGGTCATGCAGCGGCAGAGGAAGGACTCGCCCGGGCCACTAACGGAAGGTGCTGCGCCAAATCCTCACCAGCACAGTGGGTGTGCTGGGAAGGTTGTAGGCAGGCTGAGATGGCTGCAGGCGGAGAGACCGCCCTCAATGGTGTCTCCTTTGGTGCGGAAGCAGAGCTGCTGTGGACGCAGAGGCTAAGTTCTGAAGCCACACTCTCTCTGAGCCCGGGTCGTAGTGAGCTCTGTTTTCAGTCGATTCCCATTCGCGGGTACGGTGGTGGGTGCGGCAGGGACGGTAGCTCCTGTGGCTCAATTTCCCCTGTAGTTTTAAAATCCACATGGCGGTAGTGGCAGAAGCTTAGGCCTGGCCGTGCGATCCCTTTTGATTTTAGCTGTTTTTTTCCAAATTGTTGATGAGGTGGCAGCCTAAGAGGCTGCTCAGGCTGCCATCTTGTTTTGGTCTCTCAATTTAATTGGTTTTTAAACTTTCCACTCCTATTGGCTGTTTTGACACTTGGCCTCAGTCCTTTGCAGATTTCCCCCTTATTCTCTGAGGGTTTCCAAGCTCTAAACCAGTGCTGTTAATGGAAATACAATACAAATTTTGTGCATAATTTAAAAAATTTTAAAGCTAAAAGAAACATATGAATTTGATATTTTTTCCCATCTGGATTGAATTTTATTTATTTTTTATTAAAAATTTAAATTTTATTATTCAATAACAGTTTACATTCAGTATTATTTTGTATGGGTTTCAGTGTACAGCATCATGGTTAGACAATCACATAGTTTATCTAGAGTTCCACCTGATATTTTCAGCACCCAACTGGCACCATACACAATTATTACAATGCTAGAGGCCGGGTGCATGAAATTCATGCTCAGGTGGTGGGGAGGAAGTCCCTCAGCCTGGCCTGCACCCTCTCACAGTTCATGACCTCTCGGGGGATGTCCATCTGCCGGCTTAGACCTGCTCCCCCTGGCAGGTGGACATCCCTCTCACAATCTGGGATCTCTCACTCCTTACCGCCTGCCTGCTTGCTGCTCCTTAGTGCTGCTGCTGAGGCAGGAAAGGCTCCAGCCACAGCCTCTGCACTCTCCACCCATGAGCCCAGCTTCTGGCTGAGTGGTGCTCCCCCTGTGGGAGCACACTGACCCACCAGGGGTCAGCTCCTGTGCTGAGCATCTGACCCACCCTTATATTCCCTAAGCTGTACTTTAAATCCCCATGATTACTTTGTTACTACCAGTTTGTACTTCTTAATCCCTTTACCTCTTTCAACCATCCCCCAATCCCTCCTCTCTGGCAACCACCAGTCCACTCTCTACATCTATGAGTCTGTTTCAATTTTGTTTATACATTTATTTTAATCTCCAGATTCCACATATAAGTGAAATCATGTGGTATTTGTCTTTCTCTGACTGACTTATTTCACTTAGCATGGATCTGATATTAACAATACATTTTATTTTAACTCAAAATGTCTGAAATGTTACCATTTTAAAGAACATAATCTCTATATATAAAAGCCAAACAACTGGAACACCAAAATGACTGGAACTATCAGTCGCTATGATGCCCCCTGTGGCTGGCCAACCAGCCCAATTGGGGGTGGGGCCAGCTGGCTAACTTCCTGTGGCTCCTCCTCCAAGCCAGCTATGGCTCCTCCCCATAGCTGTCCCTGCCCCTGATAGCCCCCCCCCCCCCAATCGGGGGCAGGACCAGCCAGCCAACTGCCCATGGATCCTCCCCCCTGCCTGCTGGACCTAGTTGGCCCACATGGAGGGGCCAGCCGGACTCCACCAATGCATGAATTCATGCACCAGGCCTCTAGTCAGTATATAATGAGATATTTTACATAGTTTTGTGCTAAGCTGCAGCCTGGTGTGTATTTTCTATTCATAGCACATTTCAATTTAGACTAGTCACATTGCGTGTGCTCAATATCACATGGCTTATGGCTAATATATTGGACATGCAGCTTTGGACTCCTATGCAATAGTGAGTTGTTTGGGAGTGGTGGAATGGAGATGTGGGTTCACATTGGCGAGTGCTGAGATCCCTCCGTACCTCATTTCTCCTGCTGCTTTGATTTTTTTTAATGAGGTGAAAGGAAAGGAGGACATGTAGAGAAAAACAGAAGTTATTATCTCCAAGCATCATTGTACATAACCAGTGCCTGGTTACTGTGCAAACATGAGCAGCTAATAAATCTTAACTATCCTTATTGCTATACCAAAGGCCTTTCCTCATGTTATCATATCTCTCATTTGAGATTCATTTTCATTATGTATTCCTCTAGACCTATAATGTATGACTTACCAGAATAAGATAAAGAAGCTCTTCATCAAATACAACTCTGCCAGCATACCCTGTCTTTGTTCAAAGTAAACAACTGAAGAAAGAGACAATTTCATTTATAAAATGAGCCACTTCATTCAAAAGGTAAAGACATTGAAAATAGCATCCCTTACAATTTATGCCTCTCAGTAACTTGCAAGGCTCACTTGTGGAGGTTATCCTGTGCTATTTTAAAAGGCTCAGGGGAATTGGAATAGAACTCTCTTGACCTTAGTAACCCAGACCTCATGTTATTTTTGTCTCCCATACCTTTGCACCTCTCACATTTCCTTTGCTCATCTCCAAGTAAAGGAAGGTTAAGTGAATTAATTACACATAAGGCCTTTAGAAGCCCTTAGCAGAATGACTGGCACGTGGCAAGTGACAGATATTAATCAAATGCTTCTCAGACATCATCTTTTTTAATTAATGTAATGATCCTCTGAGGTGTTATAAAACCCCACTTTATAGACAACAATCCCGAGGTTCAGGAAGAGTAAACAAGTAGCTCAGGAACACTAAGGCGGTGAGTGGAGGAGGCAGTGATCTAACCCAGGTAGCCTGGCGCCAATGCCCATGTTCACCCACGTTAGGCTCTACACACTGCCTGGGCTCTGTAACCTTCAGAGGCAGGGAGTTCTTATCAACTCTACCTACCTAGAGGCTCTGAGCAACAGTTATATATGCTTTATCAACACAAAATACTGAAGTTGTTACTTAAAGTTGTTACTTAATAAATGCAACTTGTTTGTTGGGTATGCTCTGCAAAGCATAGTTGTATAGTATATTCCATATTGTATGCTGTCTATCTATATCTCTATTCCCTCTTGCTGATGAAAAGGTCAGGAAACACTATCTGACTTTCACTTCCCATATCATAAAAGGCTAATATGCAAATAGACCAAAAGGCAGAATGATTGGTTGCTATGACATATACTGACCACCAGGGGGCAGATGCTCAACATGGGAGCTGCCCTCTGGTGGTTAGTACACTCCCACAGTGGGAGTGCCACTCAGCCAGAAGCCGGGCTCATGACTGGCAAGTGCAGCAGCGGTGGAGGGAGCCTCTCCTGCCTCTGCGGCAAAGCTAAGGACCCCTCGGGGGATGTCCATCTGCAACCTTAGAGGGTGCAGGCTGGGCTAAGGGACACCCCCACACACACCCTGCCAAGTGCACGATTGTTGTGCACTGGGCTTCTAGTCTAGTAATAACAGGTCATGCAGATTAGGCCTTTTATACAATGGAGTGGCAAACAGCAAGAGAAGGAACAAATTCAGACATTCGCAGCAAATGTGGATGAATTGATCAAGCACAGGTTGGCCCAAAATAATACATACTGAATAATTCCATTTATATGTAAGCAAAACTAAACTATTGTGTTAGAGATGCATGTTTAAATGGGAAAACAGTAAAAAGAAAAAGAAAAAAAACACATAAGGAATTCTATGCCAGAAAAGCCATGATTGTGAGTTTCTCCTTCAGGAGAGAAAGAGGTTACATTGGGAGGAGGCACAGGAAGGCTTCTAGAGGGTGGCAGCCTTCTATTGCTCGGTAGTAGTTACACAGTTGTGTAGCTTATAATAGTTTATTAAGCTGATGTGGAAATGTTCTCTGTGTGTGTGGTTTTTAACAATAAACATGTTTGAAAATTCAGGAAAGTGTTAAGCTCTGAAAAAATGTACAATAGTGACGACACCTCTACTATACAATGGTGAATAATTTGAAATTATAAATTAAGGTTCCTCAGTTGTGGTGAGTGGGGGGGCCTCCTTCAGCAGAAGCACCAAGGGGACTTTTATTTTTATTTTTAAAAAAATATATTTTATTGATTTTACACAGAGAGGAATTGAGAGGGATAGAGAGTTAGAAATGTCGATGAGAGAGATACATCAACCAGCTGCCTCTTGCACACTCCCCAAGGTAGGTGCCCTTGACTGGAATCGAACCCGGGACCCCTCAGTCCGCAGGCCAACGCTCTATCCACTGAGCCAAGCCGGTCTCGGCACCAAGGGGACTTTTAAAGATATAAGTTCTTGTGACTCCTCCATCCCAGGTTTTCATTCTTTCATTCAACATTATTTGCTGAGTTTCAAAAAATCAATACTGTATGCCAGGCACTGCAGATGCAGTGGATATGGAAAATTACAAATCCATATTCTTCTGTAACTTCCATCAGGGCTTAAGAGGGACCCCCAAAATTTTTATTTTTACAAGATTCTCAAGTGATTCATAATATGAAAACAATTGATGTATGTGTCAAACTTTCTTTAAATCCTTCCCAGTCCATAGTTACAGAAAGACTTAATGAAGTTAGCATTTTAAAATAATTAGTTCCTATCACATCACAGAAAATCTAAAGCATTTATAATAATAAAAACATAACATGCTAATTAGACCATGTGGCCGAACAGCAGAACGACCATCCAGATAACCTCCCAGCCAAAGCTGGGGCTATGAGGCCCTAGCCCCTTGTACAAATTTTGTGCATTGGGCCTCTAATTTTTATATAAATTAAAATTCTTAAGCTAATAGGGATCAAAAGAGGAAAACCATCCGGTGAATATAATTCCTTTTCCAATTGTCCTTCAAACCTTTAGGTTCCACCCCCTTCTATAACTAATCTTTTGAGTTTTAAAATTATTCCACCCCTTCTATTCTCATCCAGTGGTGAGTGTGTGTGTGTGTGTGTTTCTTAGCACAAACATGACATTGTAAGCTAGTGATTCCTTAAAGGCATAGTAGAGAAACTTCTCATTTTATCTTAAATCCTTCTCTATGACTCAGTTTAGGCAACTGAATTTTCATTTGGGGCATTCCAAACAGTACTCCTAATCTCTAATGAAGGAAACTAATGACATTAAAATAAGTAAAATAGTAACAATATTTAAAACAAACAAACAAACAAACAAAAAAAAACCCCTCACAAACATATAAAACCACTCCGTTTGAAAGCCTCTTATTCACAGTAGAGAAACTTTTTGATAAAAATGGTAGAACTGATTGTAACCTGTGGATACCAGGCCCAGCTCCCAAGAGGGAAGGAACTGACAGAGAAAGGACGGATGATCTTGCCTGAAGTCATCCTGCTAAGGTAAATGGAACTAACCCTCATTCACTCGTTAGTTTATTTATTCCTTCATTCAGGGTGCCAGGCACTCTTCTAGGCTCAGGGAAAATTGCTGAAAACAAAACGCCAAAAATATCTGGCCTGATAATGCTTGCATTCGTGTGTGTGCGCGCGCCGGGGGTGGCAAAGAGAATGGCAGGTAACAAATAAAATGTAAGTAGGTAATTTAGGAAATGAAAATATAGTATTTGTTAAAATGAAAAATAGAGTGGGCTAGCCCTGGCTGAGTGGTGCAGTTGGTTGGAGCATTGTCCTGTACACCAAAAGGTTGCAGGTTTGATTCCTGGCCAGGGCACATACCTAGGTTTCAGGTTTTATCCCCAGTCAGGGCACATATAAGAGGCAAAGGATTGATGTTTCTCTCTTACCTCTTTCTCTCCAATAAATAAACATATCTTCAGATGAGGATAAAAAAGATAAGTTAAAAAAATAAAGTGGGCCAAAACCGGTTTGGCTCAGTGGATAGAGCATTGGCCTGCGGACTGAAAGGTCCCAGGTTCCATTCTGGTCAAGGGCATGTACCTTGGTTGCGGGCACATCCCCAGTAGGGGGTGTGCAAGAGGCAGCTGGTCAATGATTCTCTCTCATCGATGTTTCTAACTCTCTGTCCCTCTCTCTTCCTCTCTGTAAAAAATCAATAAAATATATTTTAAAAAATAAAGTGGGATATGGGAAAGGAAATAGAGGAATAGGAATAAGGTTTGAAAATTTATGGAGAGTGGTGAGAGAAGCCCTCAAAGAGAAAGTGACATTTGAGTAAAATTTGTAAGAGGTGAGGGAGTGAGCTGTTGAAGACAAAGGGAAAGGAACATTCCAGACAGGTATTCCGATTTGCCCAAGTCAAAGTCTGGAATGGGAGTGTATACTTGGCCACTTCTCAGAACCTGTTTTAAAAAGGACATATTAATTCTTTCCTATTAGAATAATTTCAAAGGTTAAACGAGATAATGGGTTTTGTCATTGGTATGAAATTGGGTGCACAGAAATTCCAGTCTTAAAACTAGTCACTTGTTTAGCCTCTAATATGTATCAAATACTGAGTGTATACTTGTAAACAAGAACTGCTTAATGATATGAAGGAATTTAAAATCTTATAGAAACAACAGTGACCGTATAATTTTATTTTATGGCCTTTTCTATAATAAATTTAGGGTGCTAAGGGACGGAGGTGAAGTGAATAATGTAATTCACATTTTATGGGTGAAGAAACTGAAAGATAGAGATATTAATTGATGCAGCAAAGGTTGGTACATGTGAGTTCTGAATATTAATGGTGCAGCAAAGGGTGGAGGATGTGAGTTTTGAATCCTGGATTTCTGACCACAAGTGCTATGTTTGCGTTAAAACACTCTAATACAGCTGGGACCTCAGTGGGTAGGGCGTCGGCCTGTGGACTGAAGGATCCCAGGTTCGATTCCGGTCAAGGGCATGTACCTTGGTTGTGGGCACATCCCCGATGGCGGGTGTGCAGGAGGCAGCTGATCAATGATTCTCTCTCATTGATGTTCCTAGCTCTCTATCCCTCTCTCTTCCTCTGTGAAAAATCAAAAAAAAATATTTTTTAAAAATAAAAATAAATAAAACACTCTAATACAATGACACAGATGGAAAGTATAGCACAGGGAATTTTGTATGGTGTCAGATGGTATTAGACTTATGGGGTGATTATTTTATAAGTTATATAAATGTCTATTCACTATGTTGTACACCTGAAGCTAATATAGTATTGCATGTAAACTGTAATTGAGAAATAATAAAAGTTTATTATAAATTAAAAAAGACAATGGGCAAAAAAACAAAGCACTGGTTAGTAGATGTGGACAAGTGAACCCTAGGATAAAGCTCATCTTCTTGTTGTGGTTGTTCTGTTAATCCTCACCTGAGGATGTTCTTTTCTTTTCTTTCTTTATTTTTTATTTTATTTTATTTTATTTTTTTAGAGAGAGGGAGAGAAACATCAGTGTGAGAGAGACACATTGGGCTGCCTAACCTGCAGGTACCTGCCCTTGACTGGAAATTGAATCCGAGAACCTTTGGTGCGTGGGCCGATGCTCTAATCACTGAGCCATGCTGGCCAGGGCAAGCTTGTCATTCTTTACTGCTGCTGTCACCACTTCGCCGCCTGCTCCAGCACAGGGAGGCTGATTAGGGGGAAAATAGAGCTAGTGACCTAGCGCCTGGGCCTGTGGAGTTGGGAGGGAGCGGGGATGGATAGGGCAGTCAAGATGTGGAAAGGGAAATAATTCCAACTTGCATTTCATATCTCTTTTACAATTTTATCCTTACAACAGTCTTGCTAATTAAGCATAAACTATTAGTTCCATTAGAAAAAAAAGCTTACAGAATTTGACTACCTTTGCCCAAGGTCATATGCCTAGAAAGTGGGAGAAACAAAAAAAAGAAGCGCAGACTTCTACGCCAGTTTCATTGTTCTTTCACTGATCTGATTGAGGTAGAATGTTGAAGCTCCAGGGTCGGGGCTTGGTTTCCTCAGAAGTAAAAGGAGGGAGAGGAGGCAAGTGGGCTTGGATATCTGTGCCTTTGTACACATGTACCTTCTGCTAAAATACCGTTCCTGCTCTTCTTCCCTTGTCTGTACGGAGACCCCAATGTGCTTTAAAAAGAAAAAAAAACCTATATATTTTAAAGTAGTTTTAGAATCTCAGAATTATTACATGGACAGAACAGAAAGTTCCCATTCAATTTTCCCTATTATTAAACATCTTACCATAGTATGGTGCATTTGTTACAGTTAATGAACCAGTATTGAGACCTTTGTGTGTCTCAATACATATTTTATCTAGGTTTCCTCACACCCCCCCCCCCAATATCCTTTTTCTGTCCCAGGTTTCATCTAGAAACCACGTCACATTTAATAGTCAGTCATGTCTTCTTAGGCTACTCTTGGCTTTGACAGTTTCTCAGACTTTCCTTATTTTTGATGACTTTGACAGATTTGAGGAGTACTCGTCAAGCATTTTACAGAACTCCCTTCAGCTAGATATGGCTCATGTTTTCCTCAAAACTATTAGACTGGGGTGATGTGTTTTTGGGAGAAAGAGCACAGAGGGAAAATGGCATCCCAATAATCTCATATCAAAAGTATGTGCTATCAGTGGGACTTATCACAGCCGATCTTCACTTTGATCACAAACAAACAAAAACAGATTAAGCTTTAGGTATATGCTCTTTCTGTTTTGCTTTCTGGTTCCCTCTCTCTCTCCTCTGGTGTCATTGGGAAAAGTAGGAAAAATGAATATAGAATGAGAACGAATGAAGAAGAAAAATATTTCTTTTTGCTTGTTGTTAATCGTCACCTAAGGATATTTTTCCATTGATTTTTAGAGAGAGGGGCAAGGAGGAGAAGAAATAGAGAGGAAAAACATTGATGTGAGAGACACATATCGATTAGTTGCCTCCCACACGGGCCTAACCAGGGCCGGGGATAAAGCCTGCAACTGAGTTACGTGGCCTTGACCAGAATCAAATCTGGAACCCTTCGGTCCATGGGGTGATGCTCTATCCACTAAGCAAAACTGGCTAGGGAAAAAGAGAAATATTTCAAAAAGATTTTTCTTTTAGACTGCCTCAGAAAATTGCAGAGAAGAATGTAATATATATATATAGTTCTGTGCATACAAATGGACAGAATTAAGACTGGGGAAAATAATTTATGTTGATTGACCTGAATGTACTTTATGTTCACTTTCTTGTTTCCCTCAGACTGTGCCATGTCAAACAGCTAAAGGTAGATTTTAAAATGTAAGAATTAAAAAGAAAATTACCTTTTCACTGTTGAAATCTAGAGATTATTTGTGATCGCTGCATGCCAGGCAGTAAGACCAGGATGGAATTGACCCTCTCCTTGGTGTCAGCCAAGGCTTTTCTACTCAATCGGGTAATTTTCAGAGTGTTTTTGACACACTTACTTCCTTTTTCTATTGAAAATCTATTTCCAGAGAAACTTCTATTCAATATTGACCTTTCTATTTGTAATGAACTATTTCCTAAATAAGGGAGGGGGGAGTAAAATTAAGCCTCTTTTATGCTATTTGTGAGACATTTATAATGGGTTTGGGAATCAGAGTGCTTCCCACATATTATAAACATCTATTCACAATTCATTGTGACTTTCTTAAATGATCTTAGTTATAAAATACTTTGGCAGGAGACAAAAAAGTATATGGACATTCCCATAAGAACACAATGGTACCTGATTGAATTTGAGGTTGTAATAAACATTTATCCCATCCACACTGTTCTTCACCATGTTAAAAACCCAAGCATATTTTATTTCTTTCAACACTTACAAGCCTAACAGAGTTTGCTTGGAGTCATAGCATTCTAGAATGAGAGGAGCGTGGCTTAATGAAAAGAGCAGAAAAGACAGACCCCTTCCGCTCCTCATGCGTAGATGACCTGGAGTCACCATCCGGGAGCTCCTGTCTATGAAATGAGTGGTTGAACCAGATGGTCTTCAAAGTATTTGTTGATATTTTTTACAAAGAAGAAGGGAAAGGAATAGAGAGTTAGAAACATCAATGAGAGAGAAACATGGATTAGCTGCCTCCTGCACACCCCCTACTGAGGATGTGCCCACAACCAAGGCACATGCTCTTGACCAGAACCGAACCTGGGACCCTTTAGTCTGCAGGCTGATGCTCTATCCACTGAGCCAAACTGGTTAGGGCCCTGCTTCAACATTCTAAGTATCGTATCTAACCACCCAACCTCCAAATCATAAACTGTCCACAAAACATCTTCCTGTATAGATTTCTGAACGCACAGACTTAGAAATTCCCTGTAAATCACTACCATTACCTCATTTCTCTTGGGAAATTAATAGTTCCAGGATATTTTGGTTAAAGGCACAGAAGGCATCAGATGTTAGTTTGACTGGTGGCAGCATTGAGGGTCATCAGTCATCACAGTGGTCCTGATGTCAGCCATGAGGTCACCCACCTAGCCTTGCTGCTTTCCTGGGTCTGGAGCTGAAATACATCTGAGACCTAGAGGCCATCAGGTCATGCAAGGAAGTCTTATGAGGCTTTCCTCCAGCCCCTCTGTCCCTCCTCTGGCGACATGCCAGGGAGGAAAGGCCAGAGGAGGATCCAGACCGCATGACCAATGATATGAAAGGTCAAAGGGTCTAAACCACAAGACCATGTGATAGTAGAGGAGAAAAGGTCATGCTGGGAGTGAGGTTCCTGCCAGTTTTGTCCCTTGTTAATTACCCAGGGCTTCCTGGCCTGGTGACCCTTTAGTACCTGGCCTAACATTCCTGCTCTGCTATGTCTGTCTAACTGCCTACTATATCACTCCCATTATATCGCTGTTGCTAAAGCAAAGCTAAAATAAAGTTGGCTTGTACCTATAAACCGGTTCAGAATAGTGTTTTGAAAAGAACGTGTATGATTATTTCCATTTAAAATAAAAAATAAAAGTTAATCTCCCTATTTCTTCTGCTGAACTAATTTGGTTGTTTGCATTATTTGAAAAGTTGAGCATTCGTGAGAAATAGCCTCTGAGTGTACACTTACTCTTGTACTAATATAAATCCGTAGACCCTTCCAAGACGGGCATACTCATAGTTAGTCATTTGAGAGAACAGAGTTATGCATACCTGTGCATCATAGAAAAACACCCACACATACAAAGGCTGCATTTTCACCCAGACCTGAAGTGAGAAAATAAAAGAACTAGAATGCCTCTTACCACCTCCACCCTAACCACACCTTCCTGCCCTAAGCTTCTTTCCCAAACCTGGCTTTGCCCCCAATGTTTGCTTCTTTGAAATTTGAAAAGATGGTGAGAGAAAAAGGTGAGTGAAAGAATAAGGTCAGGAAGAGAAATTGGTGAAAAATAGATGAAGAGCAGGCAATTCAGTTGGGTGTGGCTTTCTGGAGTAAATTGCTGTCATTTGGAAATGTAAGAAAGCAATTAGGGCTGTAAAAATAACCAACATGTTGCTCAGCCTCATATTTCCTCTGCTACGCTCAAAAACTGGATGAGTATTGAATAATTCCCTGGGTTTAGACGAACGGTGGTTGTCTTAATAACTTCAAATACATTTTTATTTCTTCAACCACCAATGGTATTTCAAGTAATTTAATAAATTTTTTTGCTTTGATCATTTGCCTGGGACCACTTAAAATAGATAACTGATTCAACTTAATTTTCTTCTCCCTATACCTCCCAGATGGTTCTTGATCTCTACAGGAAAATCAATAGTTCACTTCCATAGTGGCCTCACTTGGAACTATCTCAATTCTTCCTCCCTTCCCTCTGTCTCTTTGGACTTTACTTTTACAATATAAGTTATACATATATAACTGAGCCTTTTCAACCCTTGCATCTGCTTTGAAGACAAACAGCCTGCTGAATCCATCAAAAAAGCAGGCAAGTTCAAAGACAGAACCTCAGAAAAGCCAATTAAAAGGAAGGGAAGATGATGTCTAGAGAAAAGAACTCCTGTCAAGATGTAGCCAATCCGGCCTCCCGTCATCTAGGGCAGATGGGGATGCTAATTATGCATCTGGGAGTCGGAGAAATGTGCTGATACTCTCCAGTTCCTGAAGACATCAAGCTAGGTGAGAATTACACAGGCCTGGAGCCAAGCCAGTTGCTTCTCTGATAAAACTTCTTGGTCTGGAGGGGTCAACCTATTTGGCATCTACAAAGAATATGTGAAGCAGAAATTCGAGACAATTATTTGGCTTCAGTCACTTTTAAGCAGCTTGGCCATAGTAATTCTCAAAAACTATTGCGGTACCCTTTACACAAATGTGGTTCATTTATTCGCTTTTCATTCTGAAAAGTAAGAAAAGCTTTGACAAGGAAGGACTTGTAGTTTGCAGAAAGCACAAAGTCCTAGGGCATTTCTAATTATTAATCAAGCTCCAATTTCTGCAAGAAGAAAGGGGACCATTTATTACATTAGCATGTACAAACAGTTTGGTTTATTAAATCTGATCCGAGCCAAGATGCTTGTCATACACTGGCAGCATTGTCAGCATTGAAGAAGTAAAAAAGTGAAAACTTTACCAGCATCAGCATTGATCTCTCACCCTTATGCGGTGATGAGAGATTACTGCATTTGAAAAATATCTCAGTTGCAGGTGGCGGAAAAGAAATTCGATCCAATTTATTTTAATTACATACATAACACATTGCAATGGCAACATGCATCTAAGATAACTGATACCTTCCTTCAAACAGTTTGTGGAAGGTACAGTCACGTACATTGCAATCATGTCAGGTATTCAATAAAGGTAGATGGAGGCACATCATAATAACTCAAGAGATCTTCAGTCTTGAGTCACAAAAATAGATCTGAGTTTGAATCATGTCTCCACCAGTTATTATTAGTGTGACACTGGGCAAGTTACTTAATCTCTCTGAACCTCAACTTCCTCATCTGTAAAATGGGGATCATAAGAATTGCTTTAGCCTATCTAATAAAAGAGAATATGCAGATTGACCATCACTCCAACACACAAGATGGCTGCCCCCATGTGGACACAAGATGGTCGCCACAAGATGGCCAGCAGGGGAGGGCAGTTGGGAGGCGCCAGGCCTGTAAGGGAAGGCAGTTGGGGGTGATCAAGCCTGAAGGGGAGGGAAGTTAGGGGTGACCAGGCAGGCAGGAAGGGAAGTTGGGGACAAACCAGCTGGCAGGGGAGCAGTTAGACATCAATCAGGCTGGCATGGGAGTGGTTAGGGGGTGATCAAGCTCACAGGCAGAAGCAGTTAGGGGCAATCAGGAAGGCAGGCAGGTGAGCAGTTGGAAGCCAGAATTCCTGGATTTTGAGAGGGATGTCTGACTGCCTGTTTAGACCAGACCCAATCTCAGTGGGCATCCATCAAGGAGTCCCTGATTGGAGAGGGTGCAGGCTGGGCTGAGGGACACCCCTTGCCCCCCGAATGAATTTCATGCATAGGACCTCTAGTATAATCAAAACAATTAAAGTGAATAGTGTATACAGAGTGCTAAACTAAGATGTATTATATTTCTTTTGTTCTTTCCAGGATTAAGGAAGAAGAATCAGAGAAAGTATCATAGAAGGAGCTATAGATTTAATAGACACTGTGGTGAGGTGATTGCATTTGCAGAACAGAAAGTACAGGCACAGAGGAGTTGAAGTACACACATATTTGGGCTGTGGTGAATGATCGAATGACCAAACCAGAGGACATAGGGAGAAGGCTTGAAACCCAGAACATGAAGAAGCAATGAGTGCCGAAACCGGTTTGGCTCAGTGGTAGAGTCTGTGGACTGAAAGGTCCCGGGTTCGATTCTGGCCAAGGGCATGTACAGTGGTTGCGGGCACATCCCCGGTAGGCGGTGTGCAAGAGGCAGCTGGTCGATGTTTCTCTCTCATCGACGTTTCTGGCTCTCTATCTCTCTCCCTTCCTCTCTGTAAAATATCAATAAAATATATTTTTAAAAAAAGAAGCAATGAGTAATAAAAATAAAATTAAAAATAAAAAAACACAGGAAAAATCACTTTTATAAGGCAATGTTGGGGAAACGAAGTGAAACAATTTGTCATAAGTTTTAGAAACATAACTTAAGGAGCCATATATAGAATGGCTATTTGTGAACTCTTAGGGGACTACTGAACAGCTTTTGTATATGATAATGATGACATCAATTCAGGCCATAATGGCAAGAACAAATAAAGAAATGGCTATAAAAAAAAGATTCTTCAGTAAAATTTGGAAAATAAAGTAAAAATTCCTTTTTTTGGGGACCCAAAGATTTAGATCCACCACATCAAAATTGTTTCCTTTTTCTTAGATTAGAGATTATTAATAACCTTGCCTGTTATAACGGGTTGACTTATTTTTTTTAACAAAATATAAGGTCAAGATATCCTTTCCAATAAATGTTTGCATGTCTACACTGAAGGAGATTTGATGATAAATTTAAATTCAATGCTTACAGTTCTGTGGTCTAAGAAGGCAGTGGTCTCAGTCCAGCATGCATCAGAACCACCTAAAGGGCTTGTTAATGCAGACTGCCCAGAATTGGTCTGATTCAGTAGGTCTGGAGTAGCATCCGTTTCGCATATATAAAGGCTTCTTCCTTTGATTAAGGCCAGCGGGTTCCACCAGGAAAAGGGCTAACTTGGTTAGCATACTGGGGAGAATGGAAGAGCTATTTCCATCTCTATTCTAAAGAAAAACAGTCAAGGGACTAGCCCATCCTTTTCCTCCTGTTGGAGCAGTGGCCTTGAAATGCCCTTCAGAGTTTCAGTTTGTAGGTTTTGGTTACTGGGTTCTGTCATTTGCCCCCATCGTGAATGAGCCGTATTAACTTCAGGGTTAGGACCGCTCGGACAATTAGAAGTTTCCACACTGAAACGTAGAGCTAAAAGCCACGTAGGTAACATCCAGTTCTTTGGGATACTGCATTGGACAGGAAAACATGTGAGGTTCTTTAATTGGACTCTGTCTCTTGGTTCATTGAAGTCCCCATGCCATTGCCAAGAAAATAAGAATAGTTTAGCCACACACACACGTACACAAATGGAGTCATTCCTCATTTGCCAGTTCTTTTAAAAAAAAATTGACAGTGGTGTGTGAGGTAGAAATATGTGTGGAGATGACTGCCAGATTTTAACTTGGGTGACTGGCAGACAGAGCCAACAACCAAGTTAGGGAACCCAGGAGGAGGAGCAGATTTTGGCAGGAAGATGAGGTTGAATTTAAATTGTCACAGATGCTTCCAAATGGAGACTTTCCACAGACTATATTGGTTTGGTGCTTAGGTGTTTGCTTGTATA